>DWQX01005929.1:0-12139 GCA_018245475.1 Pharmacophagus antenor
TGCAGACTCCTTCGCCGCAGCGATGGCAGTCTGCAAGGTCCTCTTCGCCGTCTGGTAGACCCCGTAGAGCCGCTCTTTGGCGGCGGAGTCACGGCTGCGACGCCTCCTGCTCCTCGTGTACGCCCTCCTCGCCGCCGTACAAGCGGAACGTAGGACGGCAATTTCCTCCGTCCACCAGTACACGGAGGTCCTGGTGCGAGAGGGACGGCAGCGAGGCATGGAAGCGTCGCAGACTTCCGTGAAAGAGACGCGAAGCCTGTCGGCAGATGCATCCACTTCGGGGCCCCCTACTCACACGCCTATACCAACTCTCATACTCCTCGGGACGTATGCCAGAGGCTTGGAGGGTGATTAATGTGCAACCGGTACCCAAGAAGGGGACCGGTCTGACCCAGCGAACTATAGGCTAATAGCTGTCTCCTCAGTCCATTACCTAGAGGATCACTCATTTTAATTCATTAATGATCAACAATATGGTTTTAAACCGAATCGATCCACGGGTGATCTTCTAGCATGCGTGACCATCTCTGGGGTGAAGCTATCAACAAGCGTGGCGAGTCACTAGCAATTAGCCTTGACATTGCCAAGGCCTTCGATAGCGTCTAGCACAAAAGTCTTCTCTCCTAGCTTCCGTCATGGGTAATGGGCATGGGCGGAACGGCAGGACGAGTGGAAACCGGGGCGAAACGAGAGAATCTTGTCATTGAACTCAATCAGGTTCTGGATCGCATATCCATATGGAGCTCGGACAATTTGGTTAGGTTCAATTCCAGGAAAACTCAGGCGTGTGTTTTCGACAAAAACATTGCCATTCTAACCCTTCCCATTCTTCAGAGCACAACCTTAATACCACAGTGCAGCGTCACCATGCTCGGTATATAGGTTCGCTCCGACCTCAATCCGAAGAACCACATCGAATCCCTAATTAAAACAGCGTCACGAAAACTCGGTGCCATGAACAAGGTGCGGCGTTTTTTAACGCCTGATCAACTGTGCCTGCTGTGTAAAACACAGGTGGCGGTCCTGCGTCGAGTATTGCTCGCACCTCTGGGATGGCTCCGCTAAGTACCTATTCGATGCTTTGGACAGGTTACAACGCCGCGCAGTCTGTATTATTGGCGATGCAGAGGTCACCAGAACCCTTGAACCTCTGCAGACGCGACGAGACATCGCGGCATTGTGCATTTTCCACCGGCTGTACCATGGCGAATGCTCCGAATAGCTCTTCTCCGTTATCCCACCATCCTCTTTCCACTTTAGAAACACACGAACGGGACTGCGGGGTTATAGACACACCGTCACCACCATTCAATTGCGCACAAAGAAATTTTCGGATTCCTTCCTTTGTTGCAATGTATCCAAATGGAACTCTCTCCCTGCTCATGTGTTTCCTCCTACATATAACCTTGGGTCTTTTGCGCGAGGCGTAAAGAAGCACCTTGCGGATCGGCAGGTTGAAGATGGCTGATGCAACAACTATTTGTTGACACTAGCCATCTTAGCATTTAGACTCCACTTCTACTTAACATCAGATGGAGTGGAGTGGAGTCATTTGTTCGTCCTAAGTATAAAAAAAAATCACGAAAAAATAAGAATAGCCATTGGGTTATGAAGTGAACTTCCTGAGGTTTTCTCAACTAGCTATAGATTTGTGCTATATAGAAAGAACTTGAGCAAGTGTCTCCGGTTCGGCGACGCGCTCGTGATGCTTTTGACATTTATAAGCGTCCATAGGCTCAGATAACCGATTACAATGAGGCGAACCGTAAGTTTGATTGTCAACTTAGTGGTAAAAAATGGTATATAATTGCTAAGAGCTATATCTATATATAACTCTCAGTTATTCCGCTTGCACTGCTTATATTTCTATTTATCTTTTTTTTTTAACCAGTTCTTTTTTCATTGTTATTGCACTTTGTCATATAATTTTGCGTTTTACAATATTTCTTTTATTAGCACACTTAGTGTTTAAATATATCGTATTATTTCACATATGTTAAAGTGTCCTTACATTGAATCACTGAATTCTTACACTAAATCAGAATTACTGTTGGAACCTTTTCCGACAGTAATTCTGATTTGTAATTAAGTATTACAAACAGTTATCTAAACTTTGTTAAAAACACCACTAGATCAGTTCATTACGAATTACTCTAGACTTGGAAGCGCCAATAGCCTCGTTAATACGTTATGTAACCACAAAAAGTTATCAAGGGAAATGACGCGACTTGTCTCTGACTTGTAACTTCACGGTAGTCCGAGGAAATTGCTCGTTTATGACATTCATGCTCTACCTAAAAGTTTACGTAGAAGGCAATTGCTTTAGGAATTTGATACCTAGATAACAAACTAAAAATAATTAAAGTATTATTACTATTTTATCTAGATGACATTCAACATATTCATAGTTATAGAAAAGGAACGCGATGAATCACGGAATGAATAAAATAAAAATTTATTTGCTAATTCCCTCCTTGTTTAATCGCAAATATTGCAACTAAAGTACAATCTCAACGCGTTTCACCACTATACGTAGCTTCTGCAGGGATTTTACGGGTTCGACCTCTTGACGTCGAATGAATATGGACGTGTGCGGAGGCGTTTAATATCCCAATATTCGAACCAATAAACTGACAATTTAATGTCTAATTAATAAAAAAAATTAGAGAAATAATAAGCCGCCGTACGTGGGACCATTCGTTTTACGTCGGGCGGTGACCTATGACATCTGAGGATGCCACGTGTAGTAGTGAAACGCGTGGAGATTGTATTTTAATCTTAGTATTTGCGTTTAAACAAGGCGGAAAATAACATATAAATTTTGGTTTCATTTAGTCATGAAGTTCAACAAAGTAACGCTTGAATCAAAAATTACACTGAATATATTGCTTTTAGTCAGTATAGTGATCATAAGATTTTTTTCTGTATTTAGTCAAATGATAATATGTTCCTTAATACAGTTAATGTGATGTATATACAAAGATATCAGTCAATTAATCTGCTAGTAAAGTTTAACTTGAGAACGCGTATATGCAGAAGAGTATTACAACATACAAAACAATAAGAAGATTCTTAGAAAAGAAAAATAATAATTATTGTCATAAACATTGAACCTGCATAACATTCATAATATCGTCAATAATACTAATGCTTACGTTTTGTATAATAATCTTTTCATGCGTTACGTACAACTGAAAAGTCTAAACATATAAACCCTCTTTAATTACGGTGGTTGGTTAAAATGAGCTTTTGTTTTTATCGTTCCAACGTAGGTGGTCGTTAACTCAAAATATAGCTGTAATTAACAAAAACACCCACGTTCCTGGTGTTAAGTAAAATATGTGTGTGTTAATGTATTGAAAAAAATATAATGATAACAAAGTCTTTTTAAAACCTTGATCAGTAACGTACACTACGAGAGCTTAATGTCCAAGTAATGGGCTGGTGTTGTTTAATGGTGAATTAAAATCGACATGGCGACATGTTGGTATCATTACGTAATGGCTGATTTGTTGTTATTTGATGTAGCACAAATATTGTTGACAAAAATAACTACTAAACTGGTTTTTATAACATTTTTATGTTTAAGAAATTTGGTTATCTGCATGGTTTTGGTTGGATAGTTTTTGAGAATGATTGCTTTGTGAATATAAAGTTTTTTAATATAATTTAATTAATCCATGCAGTAACAGAACTATTGATTATTTTTAATTATGTTTAATCCATCCATATATGTTATTTATTAATGTAGTTAATATTTTACAATGAAACAAAGATTCGTCTTCTCCATTTTCTTTCCATCATTATTATCATATTTATTTATTTATTTATTATGTTAATCGCATTAATGTGTTTAAAAGAGATTATTGTTAGAAAATATTATGTGAAAGTGCCTGTTTCTACCTCTCTCTAAAATGCAGGTAAAGTAAATTATTTTCAGATAATTTATTAAGATTTTGAAAATGTAGATATGTATACTATATGTAAACTATTGCAGGTGTTGCTAAATGTAAAGCTCTTTAATGTGAAGGCAATTGAAGTTAAAATGTATTGCAGTTGAAAAAGGTAGTGCTATATGCAGCGACTAACACCTTCTGCCTTACGAATAAATTATGACAAAATAATGCGAACAACTGTTACTCTTAGGCGAGTACATAACCACGTACACAAGCGTGTCTAAGTATGCCATTACTCTGGTAAAATGGACCATTTGTTTTGAGTCAGCACGCGTAGAACATAATGAAAGAAATTGCCTGTTTTTACGCGAGTTTTCTCCGTTTCCAAACCACATTTGTAAGCAGCTCGCGGAGGTGTTTTAATTAAATATGTATTGAATTTTATTTCTCAGGTGTATTCTTTTTTACTTAAAACGACTAACATCTTTTTACCAAAAAAGAAGAAATTACATATTTATTCGTTTTTGGTAAGAAGATGTTAGGATATTTATCTCCTTCGGAATTCGCAGAACAGCTAAGCTATTCAGTTAATTTATAATGATAGTATACTATGTATAATGTATTAATATATAACTTTTGTAATAAAGTAATACAACAAATAAAATAAATGCTTTCGTGATAATAACTAAATAGCGTGTTTATAAAACTACAATAAAACTTTCTAAACTCTATTAAGGTCTCATGTAAGTTTTATTCGTGGTAATAATTTATGCTAATTATTCACCTTCTGTTTTAGCGTGCAACAGGACGTACATGGGCGATGTAGGGCGTACGTATGAACTAGAAGTACGTAGGCCACGGGAGGACCATCTCCCGTTTGTATGCAACCTCAACTTCACCGCAACGGGTGGAAATTACGGTGACATTATACAAGTAAATTTTAACAACAGCATTCCATTACAGACGTTACTAATATGTACATTTAAACCAAGTAGCTATTACCTATGTGGAAAGCAGAAGTAAATACATTTATTGCTCAATTAGCTTTTTCCAATATATTATTAAACGCACAATTTTAAATGTAAAAACGGAGTTTTTTATAATGATTTTTACGATCATGATCCTAGACTTAGTTCGATTTATTTGTTACTTAACATTAGATTCATCGACACATTATTATGGTTTTCTTATCGACTCTGTTGTAATTTCGTGCATTATTGTATTATTTTTCCTGTTTTGCAATAAATGTATGGAACAATGTTAACAGAAGCGGTATAAAAAGATTAAACTCACATTAGTATTCAAAACTTTATCTAGGTTTGGTACGTGAAAATGACGGTCCCGGTGTAAATCTAGTATTAAACATTGTCCTTGTATTTTATTTCACAGTTATAGTCCATATTTAATACATATTGTAATGTTGCAGCTAACTTTTGACACATTTACGGTTGGAAAGTTCGTGTCTTTTACATCGGATGGATGTCCTGACGGGCACATGACTATTGTTGAACGCAGTCCCTCGCCGCCTACGGGACAATGGTGCGGCTCCGCTTGGGGATACACAGTGTATTTCAGTGAATCAGATTCTATAAACATGACGTTACGACTGGACAGGCTGAGCCAGCAGGTGATTATTTTTTTTTCTATAATTTATACATGAAAACTTTTTTGTTTTTTGAATTTCATTGTCTTGTCTGTAATGGGCCAGCACATGACCGCGATTTTACTACAGTTAAATGACAATGTGGTCGTAAAAAGTGAAGCGTTTCGATCAAAAACTGGCTGTCAATTGAATGACTGCTGGAACACAATAATGATGTTATGGCGGTAGATTCACAATAAAATTGTAAGCTAGCCAGGCGAGCTTAAAAACCCTACCATTATTATCATGCGATACTGGAATTGAACGCGGGACCTCCGCGTTATAAACCATTGCACCTCAGAGGCAGCGAAATCGTTTTTCTTGTATGACTTTATATCATTCATCTACTTCGTATGTTTTTAAATTTAACCACAAAATTTATTAGTAATTTTTAATCTGTTCTGTTAATTCGCAGGCTATTTCACAATGCTAAATATTTTAAATTCAATTCTCACGGAAGTGTGAAACTGACTAAAACTTTGCGTTGCTGGATGCTGTCTATTTAGATATTACTGCAGCGTTTATTTCTGCCTGCAAATTGCGACACATCATTATAAAAAAAATTTGAATTCCACATTGAACAGTTGTGGTTTTGAATTCTATTACACTGAAGGAAATGAGTGGGAAAACTACTCCCAAAAAACCACATAAGCTCAGAATTGTGTGAAATATGGTTAATCAAAATAACCTGTAATTATGAATAGAAAAATGGTAAATTGGTTTGTGGTATAATGGATAGCTTGATATGTATTGAAATTATTTGACTGCCACGGTGACGCTGTGGTTTACCGCTTGCCTTGTAACGCTGAAGTCCTGGGTTCAATTGCCGGGCCACAGATGTAGTGAGTTTAGATGATGTTAAGGTTTTTAACCTCGCTTAGATAGCTACCACCCTTATTGCCAATTCACCATCATAACAGCATTGCTGTGTTCCAGCACTCGTACATGTGACAGCCAGAAGTATTTTGGTCCAGCACGCTTTACCATCTATGCCTTATTGTCATTTAACATCAGGTGATATCTAGGTCAAATGTTAGCCCGTAACCGATAAAAAAAGTAATTCAAATACAAATCAGATATTGGTAATACATATGTAAGCACCGTATTGCTGTACTATGTTACAATAGGGACGGCATTGAACGTAACTTTATCGATTAGGTAAATATGTAATGGTATTTCAATTTATTTTACGTCGGGCTCCGATGAGTCATCGATGTTAATTTACCCATGGCGTGTACACCCTAATTACTTTCGCATTTTTATGAAACCCATAATTTCGTACTTTGACAAAGAATGAAACGAACTTTTATTATTGTTTAGGTATGTTGAAAGTACTAAGTACATAACAACAAAATATAATTGTTGCTTGCATATTTAAGTTTTATTACTAAGTATTTTTTTATAGATTTAGGTGTTCGAATTAATAGTATAAATTTTATTATTCATATTATTCTAACAAGCTCAGTTTTAAATAGTTTAATGTACATTAAAAAAGTTAAGTACAATTAAAAATCAATAGTTACATAAATGTGCAATATATAAAATGTACAATATTTATACATAATTTAAATATTTTTTAACACCAAAACGGAATGGAACATCGTAAAAGCTCAAATTCGTAAAAGCTATCTACATGTCTCGGTTCAATGACCTTTGTCGCCATTTTGGTCGATTTGTAAAAAAATCTGCAGATGTCATCAATAACAAAAATAAAATATTCTTAATATACACAGATATATTGTAAACGTAATCTACTAAATAAATGCTTCCCACCTTCACCTACGCTGTAATTAACTGATTTGATACATGGACGCATTAATCCCAAAAATGAGCAACGATATTTATCTTCATTAAGAACGTTCTACCGAAGATCCCTTTTATGTTTTACTGGCGCGATGTAACTAACTACGGATTTTGCGCCTGTGACTTAACTAATATTTCACATCGTCCCGCTTTTAACGCCTCGCTGCCCTTCCTTTATCTGGCGCTAGCAGACGAATAATGTGCACCGAGGGCTGAACTTTCGATCAATTAATTAGGCGATGATTACGGGCACCCTCTAGAGTACGGATCGGATAAGAATTACCCTGCCTTAATAATGTTCTTTTATAAATTGAAATACCCTGAAGTAGCATTTTGCGAATTGTTTTTTTTTATTTATTCAATGGAGCGACGGGCAGGACTTTTATTTGTTTGTTATGTTTGTCCATAACAATGTGATGCCTGCTTCCGCGGTGCAGTGACTTACCTTTTGCCTCGTAATTTAGACGTCCGGGTTTCAATTCCTGGGTCACAATTACAATGGAGTAAGGATGATGGTAAGATATTTCGAAACCACCTAGCCAACAACCACAGTTAATGCCAATCTTCCGCCATAACAGTATTGTTATGTTGTGGCGTGTCAAGAGCCGGAAGTATTCTCAGCGAACAAGCTACATCTAATACCGAATTTGAGAACAAGTGTTAGCCCATAACGAAATTTCGGCGTTAACGCTACTCGAACAGGAATAACGTAATATTTGCACACTACGGCTAGTCGGTAAAAATAAACACTGCATTCGTATGTACTCCCTGCGATCACATACAGAGCGGAAACATGGACTCTGACATCAGGGCTGGTCCACCGACTTAAAGTCACTCAACTAGCGATGGAAAGAGCTATGCTGGGTATTTCTTTAAGGGATAAAATCCGTAACGAAGAAATTCGACGGAGAACAAAAGTGGTCGATCTAGCTTTTAAAGTCAGCAAGTTGAAATGCCGATGGGCCGGCCACATCTGGCGAGTTACCGATGGCAGATGGGGGAGGAAAGTCTTGGAGTTGAGGCCACGCATAGGACAAAGGAGGGTAGGGCGTCCTCCCATCAAATGGACTGACAATTTAGCCTGGACGGCGGGAAGAGGCTGGATGAGGACAGCAAAGGACCGGATATGGTGGAACGCACTGGGGAAGGCCTATATTAAGCAGTGGACTGATACCGGCTGATAATGATGATGATGATAACGATTAGTATCTACATATGCGGTAAGAGAAATGCATAACTAATGTTAGTCTTAAGTCTCTGTGAAATCTACATACATTTTAACCGTTAACGGTTATCGTAAATAATTTAAATGTTGTCAGCAATCACGACGGAAACAATTACGTCGGAAGTGACGACTGTGTTTGCTTACAGGGTGTTGGATACAATTTCGACTTCAAGTTGGCTTACAAGTTTCTAAGACGGAGTGAGGCGCGTTTACGATACGGGAACGCGACCGTGGGCGCCTGGAGGGGGGAACGCATCCCGGGTACTTACTGCGACCGCATACTAAGCGACTGCGATCTGAGAGCGTGCCGCATCCAGTCGCCAAACTTTCCAGGCGTGTATCCACGAAACGCTACTTGTACATACCGCATTGAACATACTAAGGTGGGTTTAGAGAGAACTACGGACAAAAGATCTAACTCTAAAGGGAAGCACTTCACAGTTTAAAAAACTTGTTCTCACTTGTTCAGTATATTTTTCTACAATATTATTACACCGTATAAAGATCATGAATGAACTATGAAATTATATATATATAAAAACATATATTTGTGAAAAAATATTATTTAAAAATATTGTTTTAGATTCCATTGGATAAACACGTTTTGCTTGCTGTAAGACAAACTAACAGTCACAAAATACATATCAAAGATCAAATAGTAAAATACGATAGAAGTCAACGTGTATTGAAGTGAGTAATTTTTATTATATGCATTGAGTTTTGGTTAATGTTGATTGTAAGAGTGCTAAGTTTTAAAAAAGTTTGATCGGAAACGAAAGCACTTTCATCTGATGGTAACACTTTATAATATTTCCTGTCTTCTTGTACAATTGTGTACGTATTTATAATACATGTATATTCTTGTCTTTGTTCTATGTTCAAAAGACATGAATTATAACTTGATTACCGGTATACCTTCATTTGTCATATGTGACCCTTGTGGCAATTATTCCATTTGACAATATAATCTATGGTAAGGCTTGCGTTTAGCAATTAGGTTTATGGCTTAAAATTATTATTTGAAATAATTTAATTCAATGTTATATAAACGCAGAATCTGGGACCAGTGTAATGTAGTTCAAGATTACCTAACAGTATGGGATGGACCAACACGGGATTCCCCCGTTTTGGTGCGTCTATGCGGCGGTGACGCTGTACCGGATATTGTAAGCCGAGGACCAAATATGTTGCTAGAATTTCATACATCACCATTTGACAATCCTTTTCATCCGGTACCCTTGAGTTATTTGCCTGGATTCGAGTTAGAAGTGCAGGTTAGTCAAATAAAATGTATCCTCTTCAGATGCGGTGTTAAATTTTACAGGCTTAACGTACAAGATTTATTATAATAAAAGAATAATGTATTGATTAATCGCTAATTGACATTGGGACATCGATGTGTATTGATTCAAGGAAAAGGAACAATTTATGACAAATTGCATATTTTGCTTCACAAAGAAATCATAATCATTCAAATTATTAAAAAAAAATGCCAATTTATGTACATTTATATATATTATGTTAAGGTTCTATAAAAAAACTTAAAACGCAAAACGATATTCAATCTGAAATATTTGTGAATTAATAACATCAAAATGAATCTATTATGAATTATTCATAAGGCGGTACATGTAAATTATGTAAACACATATATCTTAAAACGTAGGTTAATTCATCTAGTCACCCATGTAAGCAATAAAGGTGACACTAATTCGGTATATTTAGGTGTCGTATTACGTGCTGAAATTATATAAAAATCGATGTTACTTTAGCGTGTAAATTTGATTTGCCAGGTCTTGTACGTGGATAAAGATTCGCATTCATACGTGCGTGCCGACGGCCGATGTCGATTCATTTTACGCTCCTCTGACAAAACAAGTGGAATATTAAGGAACCCGCGGCATTCGCTGCCACCGAATACATCTTGCGTATACTTCTTTCAGGTTTGCATAAACCACTTATATGTTCATCAGTATTAGAAAATACAAACGTGTTTTATTAAATATTTTTCTCTGCAATATCGAAAAGAGAGAAACTGAACAATAATATAACTTTCAAAGAAATTATTAATCAGTACAAAATTATTGATTAATACCATATCATTTCTAAAGTTTAACAATGACCGACAAATAGAGCGTAAAATATTAAATTACTTAACTTACAACGAAATATGTAAGAAGAAATATTAAGTTTTATGTCATATATTAAAAAGACTTCCGTTGACTTGATTTTACCGTATTAATATTTAATTAAATTTAATCAATGTTACTTACCTACATTGATTTTAATGAAAAAACAACGGATTAAAATTAATAAAAGTTATATGAAAATTTATCAAGAAAATATGTTGAAAAGATTTCCTCTTTCCAGGGTCGTGCCAACGAGATTGTGTGGGTGTCGTTTGTGAAATATCACGCAGCCGGGACAGATCCGGCGGGTTTTGATCAGCAAAAAGACTGTTCATCCCAACTCACCATTTGGGACGGAGCGGCGCCTGACGCTGACCTCGATAGGAAGGTATTCAATGCCATAATTATTTCATCTTAATATTGTCACCCAGCTGAAATTCGCAGACGGTGTCATCTATATTTGAAAATAGTTGATTCATTAATGGTAAGCAAAATCGCTTTGAAAATTGGTTTTATGATACTGAAGTTGATTATATTACAAGTAGATACATCAATTTTGTTTACTTGTATAGGTAGAGGTATCATAAATGTTATAATATTAGTAACAAAGTCATTTAAATATTTACAATTTAATAAACTCTATTTTGAATACTATGATTAAGAAATGAATTATTAGGCATATATAAGAGGGCGAGAGAAATTTTCGATTAAAATTTCGAACAAGAAGATTAATGCGATGATACAAATAAAGAAGAGGTATAAAATTAGGTAGCGTTCTCGCCGCCTTTATTCGTGCCATTTCACTTTGCCAACTACCGCTACCTTACCACTTGACGTCGGGAGCCAAACATTAATTTTCTTTAATGTGTCTGAGCACTCTTACCGAGTTCTCTACTGACTGCAGTGCGGTGTTTCGTTCTATTCATTCGCGATTCCTTTGCTTGCATTAAGAATGGATGAACACTAAAAGTTTGAAAATTTTTGGTATTTAATCTACGACGTCGGACGTTTTTATATATAAATGTAAGGATTTAATTATTAATATTATGCATTAGCGTTTGAAATCACTGAATTAGTTATTTCTATCGCCAAGCATTAATGTGTATTTATTATTATGTTATGTTCTATTAATATATTCGGGATCAAAGGACGCTGAAACTAGTGGTAAAACTTGTATAATAAGAATTAAATCTTAAGTGTCACCGTAGGAAGCGGCGTCTGATGCTCTGTTAATATCTTAAGCGGTACATTGTTAAAGCGTTTCACTTACTACCAAGTAACCGTTCTACGTGCTTCATCGCTTCATCGTTATAAAAAAAGACTGACTTGTAACTAAACGTAAATGAACTCAAGCATATGTAACGTGATCTCTATCTATCTATCGTCTATATCAATTAAAAACCGCGAAGGCATTGCATTAGGTAATTTTATTACAAAAATAGTA
>DWQX01005930.1:0-12139 GCA_018245475.1 Pharmacophagus antenor
CGATAAAGCTGTAATGGTCACTATGACCAACAGCATTTACTTCTCCGAATCCAGCAGCAGCAGCAGCAGCAGCAGCAAAGCTACATTCATTTGAATACTAGCAGTCGGAGCGACAACACGAAAATGGAGAATCACGAAGTGAGATGCGTCATCAAGTACCTCTGTTTGAAAAAATGTCTATCAAAGAGTATCTCTTTGATAGATTAGATGTTGATTTGGTGGAGACACTGGGGGACTCTGCTCCTCCATATTCTACGATGGCACGGTGGTGCAAAGAGTTTAAGCTGGGTAGGACATTCACATAAGATAAACATCGCGAGGGACCCCCAACCTCGTCCTTCATTGAGAAAACGTGAAAAAAATTGAAGATATCGTATTAACAAACCGAAGAGTAACCGACAGACATATAGCTGAGGTCACAGGGATCTCATGGCAGCATCTAAAGCATTTTGACCTGCAAAATGAATATGAAGGTCTCCGCGCGTTGGGTACCGAGAATGTTAACGGACGAACAAAAGAAAAAGCGAGTTGACATTTTAAGCGTCAATCTTGCAAAGTTCCAGGCTGACCAAGAAATTTTTTTGTCTCGATTTGTGACCATGGAAGAAACATGGAACCATCACTTTGATCCCGAGACCAAACAACAATCGATGACTTGGAAAAGTCCATCCTCACCGGCGTCGAAGAAATTCAAAGTCTCTAGTTCGGCGTGCGTCCGTTTTCTGGGATGCTGAGGAAATCATAATGGTTGATTACCTTGGAAAGGGAGCTACTATAAAGGGCTCCTACTACGCTGATCAAATAATACGACTGCGAGAAGCCATTAAGGAAAAAAGACGGTGCAAACTCCGAGCGAAAGTACTGTTTCATCAGGACAACGCTCCTGCACACAAAGCCGAAGTTGCGATGGCTGCCATTCGAGAAGCAGGCTTCGAACTGGTCGAATACGCGCCCTATTCTTCAAATTTAGCCCCCAGCGACTTTTATTTGTTTCCTCGGATCAAGTAACACATCAAGGGCAAGAAATTTGAGGATGATAGCGAGGTGATTGCTGCTGTAGAGGCATTTTGGTATAGCCAAGATAAAGATTTTTTTAAAGGGTATTTTAGGGTTAAAGACACATTGGACTAAATGTATCGACTTGTTAGGAGACTATGTATAAAAATAAATTAAATTTAAACTAGAATCGTTGTTTTATTATACTCATTATCATTACATTTTGATCGCCCCTAGTATTATGCAGTATTACACGAGACGTTTCTACGTACATAATTATTCATTGTCAAAAAACAAATGGTACACTCTTCTTAAATTGATAATCTTTGCAAAAGTCCCTGTGTAGCGAAAGAAATAGTAAAATACGAGTGAATTTTTTGGAAAAGGTCATTGTTTTTAACACGGTGCAAAAAATACTGTCAACATTTTCAGCTGTTTTCCGCGCATTAAATACAAATTTGTATATGAACGTTACATCCCGGGTCCTTAGTTTCAGACATGAATTTTAATTTCATTTTTGCATGTTCTTTAGAAGTTATACAAAAAAGGAATACTATCTAGAACTTTACAACCTTATTTTGAACTTTATTATTAATTGTTTCGTCATTCAGTCCAGGTATTATGAAAAAATTTAATTTATTTGGAAACTCTTGTTCAACCACATAAAGAGAATGTCGAGATATAGTTTGTGTATAAGAGTTCTCTAATTTAACAAACGTGATAATTAATTTATGCGTATAGCTTCCAGTACATTTTAATTATAGATGAGCAAACCTGTTTATCACCGAATGGCAACTCTGTATTGCGTTATTCTGACCATGGCACGCTTTTTAAAATTCATAGATTCGTAGTAAAAAGTAGTAAATAATATACTTTGCAAATTTTGAATTAACAAAACTTATAATATCTTTACACTTTTCTATTACATATATCGCGTGTCCTACGTCACTATTCTATTAAATTTAACATATAAGATTACATAACTCAAATTATAAAGCATCGGATATTTACTTAAATGTTCCTTAATGCTCTTGGACACCTGATACACAGATTGATTTTTAAAGACGATGACAAAAATGCCGAAACTTTTGACATCTATCATGGGCAATCAAGAACTTAACAAATATGTAATGGTTTTATGGTGTTAAAATCAATTTTCATTACATGAACAAAAAATATTTAAAACTAAAGCACAAAACATCAATTTTGAGTAATCGATTGATTTTTCGTTTTGAATTATGCAAGCAATTATCTATAGAGACAATGAATACACGGTTAAAAACTGGCGCGCGACTTTAAATTGACAACACAAAATTACAGTGTAAATTATTACTTGAAAGCTAAAATTAAAGCTTCACGTCAACGACTGAAATGTCATCAATGTGTTTTTAGGAAGCTTTTAAGTTATTATTATTTATCGGTTAATTTATTAATACAAATGATTATTACCAACAATAAGACGTCGTTCGTCCGATTAATAATTTAGAGATTTTTTTTTTACTCATGGCTCTTGTTAAAGGACAATGCGAAGTTCACTGTAATGACCTCTAATTTGATAAATGGTTTCATAGTTATTTTCACTTACATAGCGCATTATATACAAATTTCAATTACGTTTAACTATGTTTGGTAAGCTAGAAAAAAATGCTATTTATACTCGGGGCCAAAATAAAATTTTTAAAATAATTTACCCTAAATGGAAATATTTTTTATTTATTGTACATTATGAATCTAATACATATCGACCGTCTTCAACACAAATAATAGTTAAGATGTAATAATATCATACATAAAGATTTTACGGATAAAGGAAATTAATATGTTTTTATTAAAAAATTACGCAATTTGATAATCGCACTAATTTAGGGACGATTTTTGCTAATACAATGTTAGACAAAATGTTAGAAAAAAAAAAACAGTTCGCGGACAACGACATGCGATGATAATAATGATTTTTAAAAAGTATAGTGAAGTGATATAAAATTGCTTAGTTGATGTATTGGTTCGTGCAAGGTAGTCGACACGTTTCATTGCACGGGTGTGTTCACTTTTCATGTTAAATGCTATACTTCACAAAGCCAGAGAAAGCATCAATCACGCAAAGGACCTCCGAGTCTAATTACTGTTCCAATATTTACGATGTTACTATGTTATTTATAATTAAAATATTTCCAGCACTAAAAAACTCGTCGGAAGTCTCATTTATACTCTACGTCATCTTTTGTATGTTATGTTATAATTAATTGATCGAAATTATGTTTCCAGCACATTTAAATTACACGAAGAATTTAACGTAATTATATGAGAAATCAAGCCATTTTGTAGTTTCAATATCTATTACCTAACTTAATAAAGATTTTAATTATTGCAATTATGTTAATATTTTACTACGTATCTGTTAAAATATACTTTTGTTCTCCTTGAAGTTACACGTTTAGTAAGTATATATCGCAAGATCACTACTGTTTTCGTCCGAATCACTCTTTCAATACTGTGGTCACCTATATGCTTTCGTCATTTATTAGCTTTTTGATAATTATTCTTATTCTTGGAATTGTCGATAGAGAATAGTTACGAACTAATCCGACAGCGCTGTTTTATATTGTAAACAAAATACATTTTTCGATATTTTACTACTATTGGGACGTAAATTACCCATACAATCTTAAATTAATATATTCCCACTGTTCTGGTTTGAAACACTTGATAAGTTCAATTTCGTTGAGCAAATTTCCAATAACCAATAAAATTTTCATAAATTTTAAAAACTAAACCCTTTCTCATGCCATTCCAAAAGGATCCCGTCATAGCTAACTAGCACCTAATCCAGAACGATAGTTTAACTAACAATAAGGGCGGCAACTTATTTACTTCAAGATGTCACTGCATTGCATACCGTTAGATTCTCCACAGCTAGGCAATCTATAAGTCTCGGCATGCAAGGTCGGCCTCACGGGCCATCTCTCACTAGTCACATTCCGTCTCGGAATCAAAACTCGCACCTCACGTACACTCGTTACACCCGAATACCTGGGCGCTTCTCGCCCCCGCGTATTGCGACACAGGCGAACGATAGTCGCGGTTAGGGCCCGCACCCCAACATCGACTATCGCTTAGCTCGCCACTTGACAGTTATGCTAAGCCAGCTTCTCTGGCCAGAGTAATGTAGTGGGAGAGCTCACGGATCACCGGATCCGTAAGCAAGTTTCGATGAAGCAGTTAAGCCGTCAATAAGACTAACAGCGCAAACTTCACCGAACCCAGCAGCAACAGCAAAAACTAAGCCACTTAAATATCCAAAGAAGCGTGTACTTGGTTAATCAATTTCGGTTTTATTTCCCTCTACCTGTAACGGTAAATGCAATTGAGCCGCTGACAGACAGACAGATAGACAGCAGAGGTTCAATAATAGGGTTCCATATGTCATTGGATACGAAATCTTAAAAAAACAAACTAAAGAGGACAAGTGGCGAATTGAGAACCTCTTTTATGTTATCAATTAATACTTTGCAGTGCAGTGATACCACAATAATGTCATTCTGTTACAATTGAAAAGTAACACGAAATCTGTGCTGTTTATAAGGCGCTTAAACACGTATTTAAACCTTTTGTGTCGTTTTGTAATAACATGAAACTGGCTCGTTTAAGAAATTTCATGTGGTTTGTAAAAAAATTTAAATTTCATCACAATTCCACCGGCGCCAAACAAACATATAACTAAAATATGCGAAAGTCGAAGTGGTAATAGAATTTGCAAAACGGACATAAGGATATTTAGTTTCAAACTAGCTCTATCTAGAAACATGCCCGAGTAGTTACTTGCACTGTGCCCGCCCGCATATACCTGCAACCCGTGACCGACACCGGTACCTGAGTGCAAAACTGTAACAATCGTTATTAACACTGCGTTAGCTATTAGCGTAACCAAACCTATAGTTGTAATTGTTATTATTATTATCGAACTTCGTTATTATAACGATAACTAAAATGTATAAAATTATTATTTATACATAACCATAAAATATATTATTTTTTGTTAACAAATCTCGTTAAAATATTATTGAAATAGACTAAGGACGTACTTGTCCACTAATAAAATCCTCGCAGTTTTTATTATTCATCTGTTTTTAGTTATTTATTTATTATTAAATGATTTAATTCCTAAGTTTAACGCCCTTAGATGCGAGCGGTATGTTAACTAGTAATAATAATAAGAATTTTAATTATTTAGCGTAAAAGCAGAGTGATGGGGTTTGAATAAAATGTGATCGGAGAGTTTAATCTCTTTAAAAAGTAATTCTGATTTTCAAATTCTACCCATCATCGAACCTCTCTAAAAACCGAATTTAACCGAATTTCCGAATGTAAACACGTGCTTGCTCCTAGGCGCTTGTATAATTTTTATTAATGTTCAATTTTGTCCCAAGGTAACACGGTATTACGTAACATGGTACTATAGCAGATGGAGTTATTACTAGAGAGTTATTGCAAATCGCCATGGGCAGTGTATACTTTCTGTTCGGCCCATCATTATGTTATAAAAAATATGACTTATCCGTAATAAATTATATATTTATAACGATAATTACATACTTTCTAATTTTAATTTTGCTGTAATAAATGTTTATATGTTCTTGATTAGTTACAGTGTAGAGATTCTGGATTGTGTTTTTATTTGGTTTGGAATACAGCGTATAGCAAAAGTATCTCGATTGCTCTCCGAACCGTGATGTTTGGCAGACCGGCAATAATTACGCGATTGTGACGATACGATATACTACCGTTAGCAACACTAGAGAATTAAAACATGTTCTACGGCTGCTTTACTTGCGGACTATCATTTTAGAAACTAATCAATCCTAGCAAACTTTATAACTGGGGAAAGAACGCCAAGATATTTTAGTTATTATTATTTTTATTAAAACATTATGAACTGACATTACATTGTATTTTGTTTCCTCTGGTTGTGTGTTAATTGTACATGTTTATTCGGGCGGAATGTGCTTTAACGACAGACAGGTTACTTAACAAAATAGGCGCATTGTAGCAAGTCGAATTAAACGATATTCTATTATCTTCCCGTTGAAACATTACGATATCAAATAATATCAACTTCTGACAACACTATAAAATTATATAATAAAAATAAAATTTACAAAGATAATTATTCATAACTGCTTTAAAACCGATTGATTAATATTTCAACTAATGATTTTAATACAATCACTGGCGTTCAGTACATATGATGTTAATCCTATGAAAGTGTTGTACTAATCATTCACCACAAATACTCGGTAACGAAAATTAAATTACACAAAAATATGTAGTCAAAGTATTAAATGAACTGCAACCGTATGTGATAATAAAATTTAGACACAACTACATCATAGTTATTAACCTGCATAATATATTCACTTCATACGATATTTTGTTTTTATTATGAATCTATTTTCTTTCTATAATCATGGATAAAGAAATTCAGTATATAGGGGTTTGTGAACAGAATCCCGGGTAATTATACGTAATTCTTCTAAATTTTAAATTAAACGTAAGAAGTAAGTCATTAATTTAAAATTAAAAATAGAGACACAGGATAGTGAGCGTAATTGTGGAAGGTCTTATTACCTATAAACATAATATACAGATTAATAGATCATTTAAAAAACGTGCCCTAATCAAAATAAACTAAGGACATGTTTAAAATTTATATAAATACTTACATAGAAGATAAAACATCCTGAATCGAGAATAAAGGGCTATAGTTTAAAGATTGTTTAGTCGTCCATGCGTGAAATTTCTCGTCAGTGGATTATGAAGTTTTATAGCCTCGTTCTTTTACAATATTTTTATTTCGTCTAAGGTTGAAAGTATTACCATTTATTTTTTAAACCTTCATAATAGTTGGTGCGGCGGCAATTTAGAAAATACCATGTTGTTATACCGTTATTAGAATACGACGAATGTCTTTAAATTAATATACTTTAAAATAATACCCTTAATATTTTAAATTGTTATAAAATAAAAAAAGGGGTAATGCATCTTATTATTCCAATTTAGTAATGAAACATTTACTATTAATTTATTATTAATTTTTAATGTAAATCGATAGATTTATAATCGGTTTTTAAAAGGCAAAAATAATGCACAATTTCAATAAATAAGTATAAAAAAGTATTATTTAAAGCATACAGTTTTATATAAAAGAAATCATAAAACAGTTTTATTAAAATTTTGGCTATATTAGGTACATAATGCCGAATGATCGCATCATACTCACGAGCAATATTAAGGAAATCAACATACAACTTTATTATTAATTTCTATATAAACGCTACTTTGGTTTTTCATTATGCATAATTTATGTAGACAGCGATAAAAGAAAAACATATTTAATTAGATAGATTGCATTTTTTAGATCAGAATTAAATTTCATAAAATTTTATTCTAATACATGCGATCATCCGGTTTTGATTGTCATTAAAACGCCTATATCTATGCATGAGGAATACGCAATTTTGTATCCAATGAATGGCCTCTGTATACGCGTGTTTTATAGCTAAAATAGCGTAACAAGGCTATTACGTTCCTGTTCGAACATACAAATACCCGCCGCTATCGTTAGGATCGTACAAATTGATACGAACAGTAGTAGTTCCCAATTCTCTGTACAACTGACGTTTTCTTTTAATAGATGTCGTAATATCGCATCGGTCTGGGTGCGCCTAAGACGTCATGCTCATCCGTTAATTATTTTTAAATACACTAAAACAGGCAACGCATTTATATAAAAAGTGTACTTTTAAACATCTAAACAACAAATTTATTGAAAAATAAGTAAAGTACACAATTATAATAAATATTAATTTGACTACATAAATAAAAGTATTAGGTATCAATTAACAAAAGATTTTAGTAACATTAGAATGTTAAAATCAATTTTTTGTTTAAAATATCTATATTATATTTTCTTATAATTTATAAATTACATGAGATTTATCAACATATATAAAATAAATTAAGAGAATTGTTTCAAAACCCCTAGTTTAATTGGAATATACATAATTTATCAATGTTAGAATATGAATTCGGTCAAAAGGTAATATCATAGTGCGAAATAGAAGTAAAACGCTGTTTAATTATATTAAGATTTATAATAAGACGCCACCCAAGTTGCACAATAGTGCGAAATCGACATAATCGTCTAACGTTGAATGTGAACATCGTTGCCTTGCGAATTATATTATAGTTTATAATTATAAGAGCATAAAAAATACCACTGCCGGATTTAAAACGAATTTCTAAAGAATGTAGCAACATGAAAAGGGCTTTATTACTAGTCGTGCATTCCCATTTCCTCGTGTATGCGCGTGTAAAACTTTTATAACGTCAATGAAATGTGAGTTTGTTCAAGTTGTGTTTGTATGTATTTTGTAGTTGCTACCAATCACTAAGCCCTTGTAAGATACCTGAGTGGTATCGCTTCTCATTGTGAGTGACCCGGCGGTGTGTGCGACGGTTTCTCGTGTGCTGCCGGCTGCTACCGCCGTCTCCGCGCGGCCCCCGAACCGCCTGAATCCCTGCTGTACAACATACCGCCATGTTTTCTCACCAATATTGACACATCCCATATTCGATGTCAACATACACTGAATAACTTAAACGAAGTTGTAACGCTTGATGGTGAGGGTCAAATGTCGTTGCTAAATAAGCAAATTACATAACATACAAAGAAAAAAAAACAATAAAGAAGAATATGTAAAGCTATGTGAGCTATTCTTTATTGATAACGGAAAATTTTAACCAGTATTTTAAAATTTTTGCATGTTTTTTTTTAAATCTCAAAATAATATAATCTATTTTCGTAAAAGGCGCTGTGATTTGATGATTTGACATTACGCAATGCGTGATATCAAGCGGGATCGTTGACCCTTGCGTTTGATAAGGTACCGAGGTGAGAACGTTATCAGGTGGCGCAATGCAGACCCGAAAACGTTCGATCTGCAACTCGTCGTCCTCCAGGCAAGCCGATCAGACAACTAACATTTTAGGGTAACCACCTTATTCTTAAATGTTATAGAGAGAATCTTTAAATGTTTGTTTTGAAATGAATATGGCAGAGATAACCACCTAGTCATTTTATGAACTGATGATATATATAATTAATTATAAAAGTCTGCGTTTGTTTTAATAGTATGAATATGTTTTATTCTTGCAATAATATATGTACGTCTATTATAAAAAAAACATATAGTTATTGTTCTGAAACAGTGGACAATGCTTTAAACAATAACTCTTGTTTAACGCAAAAAAAATCAACAAAGAGGTTAATTTAGTTACAAAAAATAATTAAGAAATGTTGGCCTATTGCAAAATAAGACTAATATGTATTATATATTTTCATTTTTATTATTTATTTTAATCGCCTAACTCGCTCCGATTATGGTTAGTTCCTCGTGTCGAGATAACCGCACGATACTATTCGATGCACATCACTTACGTCTGTATCTGTTCATCCACTTATGTTACTGCATAGTGATTTAATTGCACAATAGAATAACTAGAGAATTTTCATTACATTCTTTTGTATTCTTCTTATCTTAAAACTCTTAAAAGTTTTTTTAACAGGTATTAAACTATACATAGCAGTTGTGACATTACAAATTACTAAATTATAAGCACATATCAGTGAAGCTCCTGTCGTATAAATCGATCTAAAACATTTGGAAACTATTATTCATGAATGATTTAGAAGCGGCTCGCAATGGGACAGTATCATGCATTTGACACGGCGGTGATGATCATGAACGCTATAATACGAGTAAAAATTATTCACTGACCACTTCTAATCGTTCACCTTAACGTTATGAACACCTCATCACGTACCACCTCGGGTCAAGGTTCTTTATAAACAACTTTGCGTAAAGTTGCGATGAAAGCAAAAAAGCTGTCTGTCTCGCTCTGATTGTGCCATGTAACTAGTGAAACATTACGTGCCAATACGACAATATCGGAAAATGGTAATAAAGTGTGGTTGACGTGCGTGTGGATCACCAACTAAATTAAATTATACAATTATTCAAAAACTAGAAAAAAATAACATAAAACAAACAACTCTAAATGAACCATTAAATGAATCTCAGCCGATGGACGGTGGACAAGAGTCGTTTCAAGTTGTTTAGAGATTACATCGGCGGTTTTTATGTTCGCTTAAATGAAGGCCGAAGTTATTATTTCAAAAGTCAGCAGAACTGAAAACGCTGGCTTTTATTATATTATGATACTGTGATTTTGTAACTATTTGCCGTATGCTAATTTCAATTTAATTTACACGTCTTCTATTGAACACGGGGTCTCTACTAATCACTTGTTACTGATAATTTATTTAAAGTTCATTGCACTAGTGTTCCAAATTTGACTAGTCGGGGTCATGATTCAAGATGCCCCCTCTGATTGACCCTAGTTGCGGAATCGAGCCGTGCTGAGCGCAAGCAGCTCGATATTTTGCGACTGTCCAGCGTTCATCGACTGTGATCAATTGACACTTGACCCCGGCGACGCTTCTGCCGCGACCTTGGACACGTAAGTACTGGGTGATCTTTATATTGTCATGTGACGTAATCAATTAAGTTGAATTAATTTAGTTTCGACGAACAGCCAGTACTCGCGGTTCATCAGGTTTCTGATTAGTTAAAACAAGATTGTTAGTAGCGGTCGGTTTTGTTATTCTAGGTCGTATTTATAAAAACTTACCTTGGGGTTGATGTTGTGCAATGTACGGGGTGAGAAGACGAGCACGCTTCTTCTCATAGCCTTTCTGTGTGATGTCACCTGAAAATTATGCAGATTATTAGTATGTTAAATACTTAATACTTAATGAGGTTGGTGTAAAGATATCGGAAATTAGTGTTCCCAAGTAAGTAATTGCATTAATTTTTATAACTACAGGTATTAATAAAGTAACGTGTATTTATTCTTTGAAATGATCTTCTATGAGACAGGAATTTTAAGAGCTGAGATAGTAATTAAAAATACTTATTAACACAAAATTATCCCGAGTTTGCATCGATACAAATAATTGTTACAATTTTTAAAAAACAAACATAGTAATGTATAATTTAAAAAAAAATTAAATTGCAATGCTTTTTTATTCAATGATTCCTACAATTCTTGTAAAGTCCCACGCTCGTTACCGTTCATGATTATAAGGAAGCAAACCTTACAGCCAGCAGCGTACTTTAAATTCACGGGATTGAAAGCTTTATTTTGCAGTTTCTCGTTTACCCGTTTTGTTGTTCTAAATCATACACTCGTTAACAGTTCAGAAACAAATTACGAGATAAGTTTTTTTTCTTTTTATAGGCAAAGCAGGCAAACGAGCGAGCAATTCACATGATGTAAAATGATCACTGTCGCCTATAGACAGGCGCAACATTCGGAGAGTCGCAGCTGCGTTGCTCCAATATTGGTGCTTTACTGAATATCAAATATAAGATATGTTTTATATAACGCAAACAACAAACAATGCGCAAATATTATCATATGCCAGTTTACAGGTTCTTAGCTGGTATAATTATAGGGATAATTTAACACATTGTCACGTCTTAGGTTGTTGTGAATGAAGGCATTGAATACAACGTGTTGCTGTGTAAACAACCCAACCAGCGTCTGATTGTTATAAGCAACAATTTGTTTCGCAATTTGTTGAATGTGCTGGACATTACCTCGCTTTAAGTACTATAAAGTACATATTATTTCTCTGCCTAATAGCTACGAATATTATTTACATCCATCAGTAGTGTTCCCTTACATTTACTTTTTTATTTTTTTTGTTCACATAGTTAAAATAGTTCTTTCCTCTTCAGATTAACACATTCGAAATCAGTTACACGCAAAAATAATATGAAGGATTGTTAACGTGTCTCCAGTGAGTTAATAGTTGCTTAATATTTTATCAATTCAATGAAATTTAATTTAAATGTTTTAACAATGTAATTACATGTACATAAACACTTTTAATAATATCGCCAGTATATCTGTGTCAATGTAGCTTCCGGGGGGGGGCGGGCGGGGGGGGGGGGGGGGGGGGGGGGGGGGGGGGGGGGGGGGGGGGGGGGTGGGGGGGGGGGGGGGTGGGGGGGGGGGG
>DWQX01005931.1:0-12135 GCA_018245475.1 Pharmacophagus antenor
GGGTCGTCCAGTCAAAATGACTGGTCCGGTGAATCTAGTGTTAAGTGAAATCGAGAACAAGTGCCGGCCCATAATCGAAATAAAAATACCAACTACGAATTTAATGTCAATTAACATATGCGAAAATATAATATGAATAGTCTTCGATACATCGTAACAGTGAGTAAAGAAAGTTTGTTTTGTGAGCGACGTAGGTAATTTGATTTGACCGATATCGTCTGCCAGTTCACGTGAAAGAAGGGATGGGATGCCGTGTAACGAGCCCTTTATTTGTTTGACTCAAGTCAAGCGCTCAATACAACATAATTGCACATACCTCGAATACGAAACGTATCTCATAAATATAAATTCCTTCGCTCTAGTGGAGACCGAATGACATAATTTGAATGACAACGTATACCTTTACTAACCGATGAGATATATAAATGGTGTCATAGTTAATAATTTATATTTTCATCACTTGTTATATCATTCCTACGAATGTAAGACATCGAAGAGGTATATCTAGTAGTGATTGTTTATTTTTTTAATTAAATTGAAACCTTTTAAAATATAATTAATGCAGTAAAAGGTTACTTAATTAAAATAAATATGATAAGATGAAATAATACAATACAATTACTTATATCGGTTTCATATTGAATATTATTTTATGTACCGT
Source organism: Pharmacophagus antenor (assembly GCA_018245475.1). NCBI lineage: Eukaryota > Metazoa > Arthropoda > Insecta > Lepidoptera > Papilionidae > Pharmacophagus > Pharmacophagus antenor. The sequence continues at coordinate 662 of DWQX01005931.1, forward strand.
GGGGTAAATTCGATTTCAGATTTACTTGATATTGATAAAGACGTAGATCGTGAAGAGTAGATCTAGATTATAGATTTTAATGTTTTTCTGCTGATACATAGCATTGCTGTTATAGCGGAATATTGACGTTGTAGATGATAGCCAGAAAAAATCAGGAATCTATCCTTTATCTTACATAGCGAATGGTTCACCTTTGCACTCTGGAGGTAGTTAAAATGTGTTCGAACGTTATGTACAAAACAAACGCAAACTCTTTTACTTTGTACCGCTTCAATTAAAAAAAGAATCGCTCATTCGGAACAAGACATCTCTTTGTGAACTATAGTAGAGGTGATCCGTTTTAAACTTGTGATCATATAAGAGTTGTTACGTAATTTTTATTAGGATGACGCACAAATTTCACACATTTTACGTGATAGTTAATGTAAAATTTTTATTTGATCTTTGATGATCCTTTGATGATTATTTGCGTTAACTTTCACGTGTCAATTGTAGTAATGGTATTGATTTCTCCTTTTGGTATTGGTGTAGTCTTTTTTTTTATCAGCAAAGTGCCAACACTCAAATCTTAATAATCATCAGTAATTACATTGGAAAAGAAGCATGGGTTAAAGAAAAAGAAATGAGGTTAGGCGACGTTACTTTGTTTAAATGAAAAGGCTTTCCACGAGATTGAATTCCACTGAGAGACTTAGAGGTTTCATTTTTTTTTTTAGTTAACACTACTTTTTAATCAAATCCTTACTACACAACGAGAATTAAATTAAAAATAACAGATAATGATAAATATTAACATTGTAAAAAAGCGAAAAAGTAAAAAGCGGGTCAAGATAATAACAAAATAATCATTGATAAGTTTTAAGTTTACATTTATTTAAATTTTAATTCGTACCTGTTACTTCTACGAAAACAAAGAGAGTGACTTCACCAGCTTCATAACAATTATTATTAATTGTGGATAATTAAAAATATGAATTAAAAAAAAAATTATAGGAACTTTTTATTTCACATGAACCATAGCTGCGTGAGTAAGTAACATAAAGAGCAAGCGTGAGCATTTACGTGGAATTACTGGATAATAATTCACAGCTAAAATTTACTGCATACACTCTCAAGATATGATTTATGTTGCAATGAAAAAATATGTTTTCGTATGTTCCTGTCGGATTTGACCAGGAGTGAGTTAATTATTTTTATAATTTACATATATTTTCTTATTAACAATGGACTAATATTTGGCCTCAATTTCACTTGATATTAACAAGAAGGCCGAGCTGTCTCTGGATCTAACATGTTGACATTCTGAATCTTATTGATATTAGATTTGTAGCTAACTAAGAGGGTAGAAAATAACTCTCACCTTCTACACTATTTATAAGTAACGTAATACTGAGTTTTAATGGACGGAATAATTATTATGAACTCTTTTGATTTTTAAAAATACACGATAAAAGGACTTGCTATTCAATATATGGGAAAGTGTGTTCGGCCACAGATATTGTATAGAGAGCTGCGGTTTCGATCCTGCATCCTATAAATACTTGTTTAGTCTATAAATATTTCTACCTATTATTTGTGTACTCAGTAGTATATACTATATGTAATGGACCATACGACATACAACATGCAAACGTCATCTTTGACGTAATTCTCAAATATTTTCACACGTAATTGGCAGTTAGGTAAGAGTTAAGGATATTTGATGTTTAATAAATCTTTTGTAATGTGTAGCTGGCGCACGTTGCCTTTGTATTCTACTTAATTATCTACGCCAAAATAAGCCGATCGCTCAACGGAGGATCCTCACGCTAAATAAATAAGGGGTGGACATGTGTACACTGATATTGTGACCCCGCTGGATGAGACTTTCAGATATTTCTTTCTTCTGTCGGTAACACTGCGGCTGCGTCGTTCAGCAGACGTGACGCCGCGTGCTACGAGACGCTGCGGAGCTAACCGAAGTTTCTTGTTTCAAATTTGTCACTTCGCTCTCGACTGTCTGAGATAGTTCACTTGTGTTATAATATTGTATATATTTAAATAATCGATTGGATTATGGAAAGAAGTTAGCTCCGTTCAATGGTTTAAATTAACAATTCTTTTTTTTACATATTCACAAGTAATCAATAATTGTAAAAAATTTTGCAATTTTTCGATTTTGGGCAATATGAGTTGAGAAATTTGGATCTGTGAGAGGTCATTTTGAACCTGCCTGGCCAGGTAACACTAGCAATGTCAATCTTACACTATAGTACCACTGGGCAAGAACGATTCATCAACTAGTAGAATTGAGGTCAAGTGTATACCCATTGGCGAGAAAAACTTACTTGACGACTCGTCGCGTCCGAGAAGAACTTAACAAGAAACTCATTAAAATACTAGAAAATGAATGTTCAAAATGATGCTACTATTCTCTAGTTTCAGTTTAAATTGTAGAATAATAGTGAAACCAATAAAATAGTATAAAAACGGTAATCTTTGCAATTTAAAGTTTTTATTGCGCTTTATTCATACGTTCGAAGGTGTGAAGTGATATAACAGAAATGAAGGTTTTATATCAAAGTAAAATTCGACAATATTCATTTAGATGCGAACAGTGACAGGCTGCGAATATTTCAAAATTCATTAAAAAGTTTAGTTATCTACTGCTGCTGCTGTTGCTGCTACTGCTGCTGCTGCTGCTACTGCTGCTGCTGCTGCTACTGCTGCTTCTGGATTCAGTGAAGTTTGCGCTGTTAGTCTTTTTGACAACTATTACAGCTTCATCGATACCGGCCCGCAGATCCGGTGATCCGTGAGCTCTCAGTTATCTACTCCGAGGCTGTATAATCTTTATTTTATTTTTTTGGAATAATTCTTTGATTTGTGTCATTAAAACTAATCAACTAATTTTTGCTCATCGTATTCATTTGATACTAGATATTTCGAGGTATTACAAAGCGGGGTATCGCGAGGGATCGTGCTTCATTTACCTCTTAATTGTCGCTTACACATCATACATATGTTAACATTACGCCGTCTGTTAGCCAGACGTTGCTGCCATACGAAAACTACATGGAGAATTATAAATATATTGTGAAAAATTAAGACACCTGTAATAGATTATCACTAATCAGAACTGACGACGAGTTTGTTAAAGCTTTATAAATTATATTCAATTTAGAAAAAAAAAACTGTCGGAAACTAACGAGTAATTCGAGTACTGAAAGTGTCAACCAAAGTATCTTCATCAAATGCGCGGATAAGTGTTAATAGAGATCAAGTTTTGGCTGATAAAAAAAAATGCAATTGTCACATCCAATCGCTACTGTACCGGTGTGCATGAAGGCGGCTGTTTAATTTACCCACTGATTGCTCATTGTTCGAGGGCCACTGATCCATTCCACGCTATTATATTGGGGTGCATTCTAAAGGGTGTTTGTTTACGTAAAATGTTTACTCTGGGAGGGGTATCGAATGCAGTGCTTGCTTGAACTTAATTTGAATTAAAACGGAATAAAAGATATGTGTAAAAGATCATTCCACCGTCATTAATGTAATATTATTAATATCATTAAAGTAATATTATGAACGGAATTTCGATAACTTTGTAGTTTTTAGTAATTTAACAATGGATGAAATTTTGTTCGATTGGAATATCGAATTCGCTAATAAACCAATTTCAATTCTCTATTGAAATTTCTCTTTGATGACTTCTTCGAGGCATACAATTTTTAATATGTTATAGTAATTTATTTACGTTATTATTATTTTTGTTGCATAACAACAGCGTATTTATTTCTCATAGCAATTTCACGAATCACTAATCATTATATTTTTGATATTAATTAACAATTTTGGAGTTTTAATTTTTTACTTAATGCTCAATTATTAGCAAAAAATGGCAATTTCCATTCTTACAATATCAACTCCCTACTACTGAAAGTTTTTTTAAAAGTAATCGAACAGTTCCTGATAGTACCCAGGAAAAAAGAAATTAACCTTGTTTTTGGTTAGAACTTTAGTATAATCATTCATACTAATGAAGTGAAAATATGTTATAAGACAACTGTTATGTATTATTTTTTTTTTGATTTGTATAAAGACAAATCATGTTTATATTCAGTAAAAAGATCTTACATTATTTCATTGCAAAATTCTAAAGAGAAATTGTTTGCGTCATTTGATCTTCATTTCTTTATTACACAAAGGCATTAGCACAATGCCTGATGCTAATTCCCTTTGTTCCCGCTCAAATGATGCATTTTTTTATTACTAGCTCTCACTACCAATCGATAGGACTGGGGGTTATGGCGTCTTCATATAGACGAAACTCATTACAGCATCTTCAACAATATTTCTGGCCGATAAATCGGTTGATACAAGTGCGATGATTAAAAAAAGAAGTAAAGTTGATGTAATTATAATACCTTATTGTGTTGATAGTACCTAAACCGATAATTTATTGGTGGTTTTCGTTTAGTGAGTTTATGCCACTAAGTCGCCACGCTGGGCATACGGGTTGGCGACTATAGGATTTGATGGATTTAAAAGAACATTGGGTGGAAATTTAGGGGGAGTGTCACTATTCGGATGGATGTTTGGGGAAGAATGGTTAACAGCTGTGGTCTTCGGGGGCGCGTACCCGTATCCATTGGCAAGATGAACCCACTGAACAAACGCGGACTGACGATTAAGTCAGGACGGAGGGAAGCGGCTGGATGAAGGAAGCAGAAGACAGCATAAGGTGGAAGGCATTGGGGAAGGCCTATGTCCCGCAGTGGACTGACACAGGCTGTTAATGATGATGATGATGATGAAACCGGTAATCACGAAAGAATTCTAGTACCATTCAAAATCCCATACTATATTTATCCTGAATTCAAACCAGGGAAAGCTGTTTTAAAAACTGAACCGTAAGCAACTGGGCCACGAGGCCACCAATAATAATAATACCTACTTTTGCGTATTACGATAATATATGTTGAAATGCAACATTAATATGAAATACCAATTTAACCAAACACGATCTCCCGTGTCTAAAGACGATACTCGCTTATAAAATATAATATATTAAAAAAAAATAAACAAAATGAATCCTCTTTCTTGCAGGTATCAATATTAGGATAAACAAATTTGCATATGGCAAACTTTAACCAATGCACTAAAGCGCATTCAAATGGATTCAATACAACGATTAGACATCAATCAATCCTAACAAATTCTCATCGCGTATATTAGAAAGAATGTAGGTGTTGGGTTTACGGAGGGAATTCCAATGACAAATGACGTTGATCGTTTATCTTCTTAACTGTCAGCGGAGCCAATCAACACATGTGTGGCCCTCCGCGCAAACCTTCCTGCAATATCTAACCAACGGAATTTGAATCTAATATTATAGATGCGAAAGTTCATTACCAAATATTACTATTGATCGTCCAGTTACAAAAAGTGATAGCTTTATTAGAAGAAACGTAGGGAGTGGAGATCTAATGAAAGTGGTCGGTCGTTAGTGAATTTCACGCGAGAGAACGAAACGGATTGGTCTGCAGATTGCTAATCGTACAATCAATCAAACGCTCAAAACGAATTTTGAACTAAGTCTAAATTAAAGTCGGGACTTGCCCACAGAAAGACCACAATTGCATTTGTGTGTGTTAAAAATTTAGCCAAGTTGAGATGGTCTAAGTGATAAGGATTTACATATATGTTTTAATCAATAGTTGGAAATTAATGTTACATTCAATGAAAACTATATAAAGTATACTTACTGATTTAAATTTAACTTGTTCTTTCATTTCAAATTTCTATCGCTATCGACACCTATGAAATACGATAATATTATACCTCAGGTCAATAACAAGAGTACTAGATTCTGGAAAACTTCTTCAAAAATGGTTCGAAACGTAATAGTGCAAATCCCCTATGGCCCTAAGCAGGTAATAAAACTCATGAATCGCATGTAGTTTGAAAAGGTGGGAATCTCCAAATTATTTACAACCTTATTTTATTAGTATTATAATTTTCTTTACAGTGCATGTATTTTGGAGTTTGTTCCTCACTAACAATTTAAAACTTTACTGTTAAGTATTAAGGTTAATAATTATTTGAAGATGTTAATACTTCGATTGGTTTTCCGAAATGTTAATTTTAATTTTATATGTACTAACATCCATGACCCCCTGGCTTTTTGTCGTTATCTAGGCGTAATCTACCTAGTTACTCATTTCGTAGAACGAATTAACAATTTTTGTTGCATTTGCAATATCAACTTAAAGTTGTTAATTCTCTTCATTTTACTTCAAAATAAAACCTAGCTAGTCCATAAATTAATATTATTTTTGATATGGTTATAGGTCTCTGTTTCCAACTTCCAAGAGCGTTTTAATGGGTTTTACTTAACCAAACTTATGCTTTAACCTTTATATTGTTAGCATTGGAATATTCTGCCAGAGTTAGTATTAATGTCCAGATATAAAAAATGAGCTTTTTACACTCAGTTATTTTATCGGTTATGGACTAATACTTTTTTTCAATTTCATTCGATATTATGTGACCATGAGGCCCCAGATGAAGAAGAGTGTTTGCCAATACATCTTCATTTCATCACTTTCACATGTATAACTTTCAGAGTGCAGCAATGCTGTTACGGCGGCAGCGTCCAGACTCCACTACACCTTTGGTCGGGATATCGATCGCCGAGACCTTTGCGTTATAAAGCAGACTTTAAATAAATGCTCCGCCGTCGCAGGCAGTCGATAAATGTGGTAAAATATCAAATCAGTCTATTAAAGTAACGGACATAACTTTCACAGATCATTTTCCGTCATATTTATATATTTATACCTCAATGAAGTAAAGCTTGTCGCTTGAAGGACGTTATTCCAAAATGGAATGGAATATTCGGCCTCCGGGTGTGGGAAAGCGTTAAACAAAATTTTATTTTCGCAATACTTAAACTTGTGGAAATATCCTTAGGGAAATACCACAGCCCGAAACGAGGTCTTAGCGTAAAAGGTACTCTTCAATAAGTTTTTCTCCTATCGAATCAGAGAAACAGGAGAGGAAAAAGCACCTAGAGATTATGTATTACAGAATTAATTAACAAATGTTAACTATTAATTTTAACATCTTAGTGTTTCGACTACAACGCTATCTTCTTTAATTCCCAGCTCTGTTCATTTATTGTAACTTTTTACAAATTTCAAATGTTCATTACCTTTCCAAGGAAGGTCTCTTCATCGAGTCCCAGTCCAGTTCTAATAGTGAGTTAGAGGAAAATTAAACAACAAGTTCTTTACATTATAAAGTTTAATTGAAAGGACAAACTTGAAGGTATCAATTAAAATTTTATCTTTAACCGTTGCTATTAAGAAATAGCTAATACTAGATCATATGATGTAAGGTGATAATAATAATAATGCTCTAAAGACAAACGGCCTTTATCATAAGGTCCTCGAGTAGCTGTCACGTGCTGGTAGATGAAGTGTAGGCAGGCCCTCACAAGGTATACTGACCATCTGGTGAAGTTCGCGGGAAGCCCCCGGATGCCGAAAGCGAAGGTCCGATCTGAGTAGAGACCCTTGAGGTAGACCTATGTCCAGCAGTGGGCGTCTGTTCGATACCGATGTTGATAAGTAAAAAGGTCGTTGATAGTAAAGCGTGCTTAAGACTTAAATTCTCATATGTATAAATGCTGGAACACATTAATGATGTGATGCCAGTAGGTTTTTTTTTAAGGAAGAGTAGGTAAACTAGCGAGAGGTTCACCTTATGGAAAGTGATTGACATTGGGGGCGGAAGCTAGACACCAGCCAGCGTTATTTTTTTTATTTATTTATTTTCTCTGGTGATATTTTGGGCTCAACAAAATTATTCGCAATATGAAATTGCTTTTCCGCCATTTCATACAGATCTAGGCGCTATTTAGGCGGTACCAATCAGAGAAACGTTTTTCACAAAATCTTACTAGCATCCAGACTCCATTGCTTTATGCAGTTAACACCTTAACTAAACAAGAAAGTGAGACAAACAAGCAAGCACATGTAATCTGCTTTTCATACGTTTTTGCAGCTGTTTAGAAGCGAATTATCGAAATCTTCGAACATGAACAATGGGTAGTAGGGCTGTAATATTCTTAGTTTGTACTTAAAAACGATGAGAGATAATTCATAAATGTTGTGAAAAACGAGAAGTTTAAGTCCATTGGCGATAATAAAATATAATAATAATAATATTATTGTAACATGTTTCACAGTCCACGCGTGTCGCTCGATCGTGTATTCCTAACGGAACTGTTTAATATTACACGAGATTACGCTTACACCGTAGGCAGTAATTTCAATTATTCACAAAACTTAACCACACCAGCTGACGTACAATGGAAGCATTATACGGGGGCGAAAATATTTTCACGGCAAACAAGCGAATAGCCAGTCCTATCGGCCTGTCTCTATTAGTGGCACAATCAGTGAAGTTTATACCTGCTTACGGCATTATCTGTGGCCCCCTTTTGTGGGCGTAGGTGCTTTAACTACCTGGATATCTACCTGCTCTTATTTAAGTAACGTAAGTCAACGTTTATCGAAGTAATTCGGTGATGCTAACATTTTATTGTCAGTACCTTAAATTTTATGACTTGAGTAGCGTTTGATATCTACACTTACATGAAAAATATTAGGTTCCAAATATTAGGTATGTAATTTAATATTGTTATTATTTTAATTGTCTCTGTGGCGTTGTCGGTTAGTGATTCTGCTTGTTTGTTTAGCGCATATGTCGTAAATTCTATTTCAAGGTCGCATGAATAGTAGAGCTTGTTAGGGTTTTCTCTAACCCGTCTAACTAGCTATCACTGCGGTTGTGAACTATTCGCCATAACAGCGTTGCAGGGCTTCAACGGTCACGTTGCCACTTAACATTTGGTGTTAATTGTGTACAAGCATATTGCCAACTGAAACAAAGAAGATAAATGACTCTATGGCTCCTGTAAGTCTTAGGACACATGTATGCATAAATCTGATTTCGTTAAAAAAGGATATTATCATTGAAATAAAAAGTATTATATGTATATATATTAAAAAATTCCATCTTCTTTATTTTTAAAATTTATTACACGCCGTTTCGAGTGCTTTGAAACACCCGTGGTCACGTGAGGTCTGAGATGATCGCTATCATATTTACCGCGCAGTACGTTCGGTTTTGAATAAACTTGTGGTAATATGTTATGACACGATTGGATTGATTTAATTTTGTAATAGAAAGTCCCGTACATAGAAACGCAATAATTTTCTTTTATGTTTTGTCAAAAGGGTGTAAAATTGTTGTATGACATGTCTGTATTGGAGTACCCAGAAAGCTTATTGTATTTTCATAGCAGTCCCAATGGAACGAGAAAACGTCAAAGCTGCCAATTGAACTTCCTGCAAAACTTTTTAAAGTGAAAGGATAATTACTTTATTTTTTATTGGTTCTACCATTTCGAAGGTTATACTTTGATCGTGTTGTAATATTTTATGTGCGGTAAAATAAAGGCGATACTATATTTATTAAGAAAAAGATATATTTTTTTTTTCATATTTATTTTAACGCAGTGTCTGTGTAAATATACATTCGTCGTATAGATGTAATACTCAATGAATAACTAGTCAACTATTTAACATGAAAGTTTCGTTTTGGCAAAATTCGAAAAATTGCAAAATTTCGAATAGCAAATTATTCTTTGTTCGAAATAATATTTGCTTAGAGCCTGATGAAATAAAATTGCAAATTGTTGAAAATACAACTTGAAAAGGAATAAATTAAAATGTTCTCTTTACATACATCCCGCAGCATAAAAATCTAGACCTAATTGGAAGGGGTGAACAAAGATTAAAATATCTTACGATCTTTTCACCCACAACAATTGTATTTGAAATGAAGTGTTTTTTAAACCTTCACAACCGAATTATTTTGCCTTCTTAGTTATATGCTATTCAATCATATTAGCTCCAATATTGGATCAAACATCTGATTCAAACGTGAGAATCGTAAGCGTTCGCGTTAAATTTGTACGAGTTTCGTTAGTTTTCGACACAATTAAACTAATATAAAAAGTAAACAGAACGTGTGAAAAACGACAGGTACTAAGAAAGCGCCTGTTCTCACGGTACATTCGAATATATTTGACTGTTAACCGACACTTGGACATTTTTATTTCGTTTACAAAATTAGTTTGTGAAGAGACACAATTTGAAACTAGTAAAACTAATAATTAATTAATTTAAATCTTTTATAATGATTTTGTTAAAAGTAATTCTGTACCAATTAATGTTTATTTATTCATTACTGTATATATGTTTGAACTTATTTACGATATGCAAAATATTTTTGCTAATTTTGGTTTTTAATTGCGAGTTTTAAATAGAAAATTACAATGCCGTATCATGAAGATGCCACTTGCAGTGGCGAAACACGTTGAGTTTGTAATTTGTCGTAATACTTCCGATTAAAAACGCAAATTAACAAATTAAGTGTTGCGTTACATCGTGATGGATTGCATACACAGTTGTTATAAACAAAACAAACTTAGGAATGCTGTGATTTTCTTTTTGTTAAATTCAAATTTGATTTTTTTTTATTTCTAGCAAGGCTCATATAAAATTACTAATAGTTTTTAACCTGTTAAGCGGGATTGACGACTATGTTCGTGATTCATAAAATATATATATCCATGAAACAGACATAATTTTTAGCAACTTTCATACTATTGTAAGGCTACCTGAAATGTAACAATATTACGTTCCGTTTAACATATTAACTATGTTAGTTACAATATATGACATCTGTTGACAAATAGTTTAATTATTGACCCAGTCTACACAATTTAAGCAATGTGCATGAACAGTTTATTAATTTTAAATTTGGGATTTGGTCCGCTGTCAGACCTACAGGAAGCTCGCGTTTAGCCGTAATAAAAATTATATTACGTTTTTGCTTCATTATTATTATTTTTATGCAAAAAAATAGTAGACATATAGATTGCAGGGGAGACTGTTTGCAATCGCTCAGACAACATCCTGTAAATTATTGGAGGCTGTCAAGGCCCGCCCGTTCAATATACAACGTCCTATGTCCCGCCCATTTTAATTTCCTGTCGGATTTCAGCGTGAAGCGTTAAACAATTTTTGCATACGCCGAAATAGTTCTAACGCATCGTATTCAAATAGTGCAATCCATATAGAAACATTATTCAAGGCCCGAATCCCTGTATGTTTTGACATGTCAAATATTTTTACGTAAGTAATTTCTTCGAATGGCGACCGCGTGCCGGCAAACGCAGAGTAGGCAGACCTCCCACAAGATTGACCGACGACTTGAACAAAGTCGCTCGGACAGGATGGATGAGAAAAGCGCAGAGCCGTTCGTCGTGGCGATCCTTGAGGTAGGCCTTTGTCCTGCAGTGGACATGTTTCGGCTGATATATGATGAAGTAATTTCTCTATCTACATCTATCT
>DWQX01005932.1:0-12131 GCA_018245475.1 Pharmacophagus antenor
GACAGAGGAATCTAGGCGAGCATACTTTACCATCTACGGCCTTTTTGTCACTTAACATCATGTGAAATTTAGCTTATAGTAATGGTAGCCCATTATCAACAAAAGCCTGTATAATTCAAGTCTATTACAATGTTATACGGTACGTATAAAATATATAATAATTATTGTTAAATGATATGATTGCGATGATCGAATATTTGGATATTGTTATTTTTGGTAACTGCATTATGGGAACAATGGTCACTCGATATCCTGGGTTATGTATATTCTCATGTCGCTGGTAAAGTACATCAATAAAGTTACTTAACATAAAGAAATATAAATAATATGGACGATATATCGACGATATATACGAGATATATCGATGTAAACTAATGGCAATTAAAAAATATTTATTTTTGCTAAGGCCTCGAAGTAGAGTGACTTTTAAAGTCGTTGTTTATAGCAGACATTGTATATAGGGCTACATTATCCACGGGGTTCCTTACAAGGCGGTGCTATCAGAACTAATTGTATTATACAAGTACAAAAAGATTTAAGTAGATCATCATGATTACCATAGATAACGGTGATCTTAAGAATGTGTAATAACTTAAATAACGCAAATAATCTTTTTGTTCTTTACGGAAAATGGTAATATATGTAATGCACGATATTAACCACTTAACCGATGGATTTTTTTGAGGAAGGATGTAAAAAAATTATCCCATTTTTATTCTTATTGAACATTGTATGTTTTGAACATTCAATACATTAAGCGACGTTTAATATTCGGAAAAATCATTGTCTACAAGTTAAAACAAAACGTCCGAATAAGGCTCAGATTCTTCAGTGTACGGGAGAGTATCTCGCTCGAGTGTAGTTCGGGCGAAGCTGATGAATGGTTAATGTGATTTTTTTCCACAGATACAACAATGGCGCCTAATATAACAGTAATGCTTGTATTGTTGGCGGCCACCTCGATCGCCGCGCAAACGTTCCAATACTCCCGCGGCTGGACGAACGGCAAGCGGGGCGGACGCGGTGGCGGTGACGTCACCGACGTCCTGCAGCGCGCCCTCAGCCCATGCCAGTTGAAGAAGATCAAGTACATGCTGGAAGGGAAGCCGATTAAAGATCGCGTAGGTTACATTAAAAATAAATTATTTTTTTTTCATGATAGAGGAGCATTATGTAAAAGAGAGTAGAGTGAAATATTTTAAATCGGACTGTCTTATTGGCGTAGTGATTTACCGTTTGCCTTGTAACACAAATTTTCAGAGTTCGATTCCCAGGCTACGCGAGTTTGGATATAAGTAGTGTTTTTTCGAACGTATTTGGTTAATTACCGTCCTCAATGTCAATCTGTCGCAATAACAACATTGCTGTTTTCCGACATGTGATAGCCAGAGGTATTCTGGGCGAGCACGCTTCACCATCTACGACCTCATTGTCACTTAACATGAAGCTAAATCGCAATCAATTGTATTTAGGTGTTTTAAATGTTTGTTTAATATTACAATTTATTAATATCACATTGTTATTTTCAGTTTTACACACCATGCGTTTACGATGAAGATGTAGAGAGGAAATCCAAATTATACAAATCTGCGCTTGGTCATGAGCCTCTCTTTGATATCTACCAGTGAGGAGAATATGCATAATTACAATGAATTTAGAAACGAAATTTTAATCTATAAGTGCTGGTTTTGTAAACGTATAATGCAGTTTGAAACAATATAACTATAGATGTCTCAAAATACTCAACCATTTCAAGTTAGTTGTTATTCCAAAGCTGTTATTTAATAGTAAAATATTTAATAAATATTTTTTACTTTAATTTTTTTATATGATAGTAGAAATGGAAAATTTTATTAATCATTAGTAAATTAATGTATTAATAAATATAAATTTAATTCAATACTGGTTATCTTTTACTTCTTTCTAAATTAAATCAGCGTCACTTTTCATCCCAAACACATATTCCACGTTCAGAAATAAACCACTGTTCCTTAACAATTAAATTACTTCTTAATACAACAGTGAATGGTAGAAGATAAAATAAATGTTAAATTGCATTATAAAACGTTTACTTGTATTTTGATGCATAAACATGACATGTTTCAGCTAATTTCAATGAATTATCTACTGTGTCGATTAATTCGAAATTTCATGCAAATATTGAGGGGGAAGGGGGAAACATAATATTAAATTAAAAAAAAATAACACGCACTAAGACGCAGGCGGATGCCGGCAGTGAAATATAATACAATAAAACGAAAAAGAAGGTTAGTAGTTATTGATAATATTTGTTACCACATTATTCACTATAGTTCCATCTTTCGTTGGACACGTATAAATTTACGTGATTTTAACAATAATAATGAAGAGCCATCTTGTGAGAATTTGAAGTATTAAATTATGATATGTTGTTTCCTCTGCTATCTATCGGCGAAAAGTTTATTTTTAGTTTTTCTATTCGTAAATTGGTGGCAGTAAAACAATTTTTCTGCTACCGATTATTTCTATTATCAAGCAGTTCTGTAATAAACAATACTACTGAGCTCCATTATAAAAAAAAAGCTGCTGTTACACACTACGATTTCTCCTGAGAGCGTGGGCGAACCCTGAAACTAAAAAAAATATTTATTTCTCGGTTTTTTTAATTTCATGCAGTTGCCTCTCTAGAAAATCATTTAAAGAGTGTATAGATTTTTATTGGGCTGATGTATTTATTTTTCAGTAGTTGTATAGTGTTGTGTGTTATATATTGGTTAAATATGGAACTATTTGTTGCTAACAAAAACAGTTTTTTGATCAGTTACAATTGTGGTCTATTAGAAACGTTTTCGTACTTGTAGCAAACATTCACATTTGAAAAGATGTTTTACATGAAATGTTTTACTAAATCTTTTTGTCTTAGGTAAAAAAAATGTATACATGCTGATGTTTGCATGTATAAGAATAAAATATACTTAAATTGCCAATTAATAATCAAACTAATATTTTTAATAAATCTTTGTCAAATCTTAGCATAAATACTAGGTAGTTAGTTTTACTTGCCTTGTACAAAGTCGTAATGTTAGACTTAAAAATATAAGATGTATTTTGTCTAACATTATAGCTTGTGTATGTATAAAACACTAGGATAGGTATATTTCATTTAAATCCCCCATATAAAATTACTACTCACTCATCAACAACAACCTATCATTATATGAAAATTGGAGACATTTTTAATCTGTTTCACATGGTTATGTCACATTTGATATCTGTCATTCTAAATTCGACTTTACACGTAGTAGATAAATAACATAATTCTTCAAATCAAATGTATGTTTAGTTATGTACATCAGTAATTTATATTTCATCTATCATTTGTAACAAGCGCTATAACGATTACATTAAGGTCTAAGTTGTAACATCGATGTATTTATGGTGATTTTAACGTAGAATGTTAATGGTATTAAAAATAATTAAAGTCGATTAACGCTTTTATATCGTTTTATCGTAGTATTGTCAAATTATTGATTACACATTATGATACAAGTTATGATACTTAGGAATAAGAATTATTCAATATAGGTATCGGCAAGCAATGATATTATCGATATTTAGATTTATCCAGATAAAAATAGATGATCTCTCTAAATAGATTTATTTTGAGCTATTGGACTGTTAAATGATAAATATCAAATGAAATTAAAAAATAATGTGAGACGTGTTTTGCTAATAGTAGGTACCCATGAAGTCAGGCTTTTACCGCCTAATGAAATACTGTACAAGCATTATTGTGTTCTAATATTGAAGAACGCCATAGCTAAAAAGTTACTAAGGACGAAAACATCTTGTGAGACATATTGAAGCTACAAGAGAAATTTGATTAACGAAATTATCTCAGCGAGTGGTTATATGTCTATAAAGAAATTGTTTGTATGATTACTTCCTCTTATTAAAAGGATTTACGAATGATAGATTTATTTCCGCTATTACATTATTATCGTAAATTATATTCTATTTATATTTCTCATTAAGAAGTTTAGCGATATTATAATTATAATATAGCTATATATACAAGCATGTATTTAAAAAAAATGCTTGAGGTGATTTTTCATTTGTTTTTTTTTCTTTATAGCCGTATTTAGACTTCGTAGCAATTATAATTCATATTGCTTTAATGGGGTACGCTGATTTTTCCAGCTTATATAGGAGTACCACCATTGGCAATATTTTATATACACATATAATGTCAATGGTCTTCTATTACACGCTGATCTTCTGCTTGCCTTACCACGATAATATTGCTAAAAATAATAATACATCGTAACATGTGTATAAAAATTTATTAGGTGCAAATATTGATCTAGCTCAGGGATCATATCAACAGTTTGCTGAAACTGTAGCGAAATTCAACTCAAAGCCCGCAAGAAGCCCCGAACAATATCTTTCGCTAAACTTTACGCGCTCGTCTTAATTTGGCGTCTACAGTGCTGCGCTAGTGTCGATAGTGTACATTTGACATAATTAGACAAAAGAAATTGAGAAGTAACATATTTGTAATATTAACGATGAAGCAAATAATTATATTTATTTATTAAGAGATACGATTCAGAATTTAAGTATTATCAAAAATGCAAAAAGATGTCAAGCTCTAGTTCATTATAACAATCAAAGCTTATACTGGGTGTCTCAAAAGAAAGGTGACATTTCTTTTGGTTATGGCGTGAACACAACTATTCTGAGAGGCGTGGGGGGGTATGTCATTCGGTAGCCTAACTTCTGAGAATTTAGTCGCTATGGAGCGTTTCTCGGGAGTGGATCGTGCGTTGCGAGTATGCGAGTTTTACAAAAACGGTAATTCGGTGACTGTAGCGCGTAGAAAATTTTATAATATTCGACATATTCGTCATTAGAATGACGCGCCAAGCCCTAAACTTATTGATAAATGGGTCAAAAAGTTTGAAGAGTCCGGTCTAAGGCTGGAAAAATCAAAATTCGGACGTCCAAGGTCTTCGAGAACGGTCGAAAACATAGATAGTTTTTCTCAATCTGTTCGTGACAACCCAAACCTTTCGCTTCGGAAGCGTGCTGATGCTTTAAATGTGCATAGATCGTCGTTGTTCCGCATTTTATACAAAGACTTAAAGCTGCACCCCTACAAAATTCTATTAGTGCAAGAATTAAAGCCTCAAAATGCTGGGCAAGAGGCTTGACTTCGTAAATCAGATGATTGAGCGCTTTTCAACACTTACCAACATATTCTTTTCGGATGAAGCTAAATTTCATCTCAATGGACATGTAAACAAACAAAATTGCCGATACTGGAGTGCAACTAATCCAAAACACAAACATCAGAAACCCTTACATTCGCCTAAAGTAACTGTATGGGCTGCAATGTCGGCGCGAGGGATTATCAGCCCTTACTTTTTTAAAGATGAAAGGGGACGCACAGTTACAGTGAACTCGGACCATTATGTGGAGATGTTAGACAACTTCTTCGTGCATGAACTGTAAAGCTTTCCTGTTTTTTTTTTATTTACTCGTTCTCCCCTGTTATTGATTTTACAGGGCCTTGGCTTTTCATATAATTAGTTTCTAATGTATTTATCACGCATTTACTCTTTTCGTCTTTCATGCTCTCACTTATTTTCTCGCTTTTATTTCCTCCTTTTAAATACTCAACCCATTTCCTTCTTTCATACATCGCGCTTAAATAAGGGGACACATCTAGTTTTTATTTTTCAGATTTTTCCTTATTCTAATTATTTTATTCACATTTATTTTCTTAATCTCTAACATAATTATTTCTTTTCAATTTTATATAATTATTTTTATTGTATTACAATTTCAATCCTTTCATTAGTTTTATTTCTTCTAATTGTTTTTCCTACTACTTTCTTTACAATATTTTAAGAATATGCTTCTACTTTCGTCCTCACTCATAATTAGCGCGATGTTTCCTTTTATTTTCTTTCCCATTCTTTCTTACGCTTTCCTGGTTACAACCAAATAATCCAGGAGAGGTGACATAAATTAACCTCCACGAAATCCCGATTTAACCCCTATGGACTTTTTCCTGTGGGGTTACGTAAAATCTAAAGTTTATGCCAACAAACCGACTTCCTTGGCACAATTGAAAGGAAATATCCGTCACGAAATGGCAGCCATCACGGAAAATACATGCCGAGCTGTCATAGAAAATTTTAGAGCTCGATTAAATGAATGCCGTGAACGAACGATTTACACTTGGACGATATCATTTTCAAGAAATAAATTCCCAAAAAGTGTATTATATTACGTAATAAATTTTTTTTAATAAACTCCTTGTTTAATTTTTTATCGATTTTTTAAATGTCAACTTTCTTTTGCGTCACCTTGTACAATCGATATGAGGCTGTAACTCTGACTTTAGCCTTCTTTATTTTGGTTTACTTCACTTGTTATTATATGAGTGATAAAGTTATTGTTATATTTGTTAAGAGGTTGTAGTTTACTTAAGGTAAGTACGAGGGAAATTGCGATTTTGTTAGTTTACCATTTCTACTCCATCGTTTCTATCGAACTTAAAAAACTGTAGAGCAGGTAGGACCTGTTATTACAATTTTTTACAGTTACTTAGTTCTACAGTTATTCAATTATATAAAATTGTTAACATATTTTGACAAAATGTTTACATTTAATATCGATATCATAGAATGATTTAGTATCACCGAACATCTCTATCGTAAGAATGAGATGCCCTTAACTTAAATCCGTTTCCCGCCATCGCACAATCTGTGGACGCTTCCCGCCAATGGGAGGGACGGAGGGCGGCGCGCGGACGCCAGACGCCCTCAGCGATTGGACGAAATTATTAAACGGATTGCCTGTTGTAAAAAAAGGAACACGTCGGGGATATAAAGCTTACAATTGAGTGCCATTTTTTGTTCGTGTTAAATTGATGAAAAAAGACACAGAAAAATTGGTACGGAGATGAAATAAAAAATGATTTATTATTTGCCCCGCTTAACTTTTTAACTTATTGGACGTTAATGACTTTTGATTTTGCGCCGTAGTGCCGGAGCTACATTTTAAAGTTCCCCCGGCTGTGCTTTTTTACATTTTATTAATGTGCCGCCGCGAGGCGCTTGAATAATTTGGTCAAGCAAATTTAATAGAGCATCGGATTGGATTGGAAAGTTTCGGCCATTTTAAATTTAGAATGCAATGAAGCTGGCTGAAATTTTTAAATGCTGGCTTTTATAAGGATTTGTTTATTCTAACGCTGAATTTTTAGTTGAAGGTAGCTGTAGCTTAGTATAATTTATTTAGACAACTTATAGAACTGACCGTGGTCCGAGTTAGTTCAACAGAAATAAGGATAAAGGTAAAATGGAAAGTGCACAATTAGAAAAAAACAAATTCAAACGTTATCTACTAAATAATTTTCAAAATCATAAAAGGTTTTTTTTTGCATAAAATTCGTTTCACAGAACATTTAAATTTAATAAAGAACAAATCAGTTGAAGAATGTACTGTTCATCTCTGCCCTTTATTGTTTGTGTTAGGATAGTGGTAGAGCTTTTTTGAATCCGCCTGATTAGCTACCAGCCATCAATGTCAATCTGCCGCTAAAGCAGTATTGCTGTGTACTTCCAGTTAAACATGTGAGAGCCAGAAGTGTTCTGGGCGAGCATGCTTTACCATCTATGGCTTTCTTATCATTTAACATGAGGTGAAATTGGGGACAAGTGTTAGACAAAAGATGGCGAGGGGTTACCGAAAACCTTAAAATGTCCTTGACCATGAAGATAATCAGTTAGCAAGAGAAACATGGCCAAATAAAATTATCAGTATACTTATCAATAGTTCTTTACAATGTAGACGTTATGTAGAATGTGAAAATTACTCTTTCCGAATAGTGAAAAAAAAATACAAAAGCAATGAGGCCATTGTCTATAACAAAAGAGCTCGGCTCGTCGCAATGTCCAATAATATTGTGCTGTGTGCACTTTATTTGCAAGATAAGCGACGCCTCGGATTCAAGCTGGCCGGCAAGCGGTTGAATCACACTTGTCTCCGATAAACTCTCGTCTACAGTGAAGCTTCATTTTAAAAAAACATAAAAACTTTTTGTCTTTTCAATATAACGAATTCAAAGAAGTATATTACATTTTGTAAAGGGCTATTAATTACATAACATTTACAATTTACAGAATAGATAGTTGAATTATTTGTACGATAACCTGTAATTTTTTTTGTTAATACTGTAAGTTATGTGAACTGTGGATTTCATGCATGTTGAAGAAAATGTATGTAATATGCCAATGACGATCATTTAACCATAAAGGTTATTTAGAAAGATACCGTAATGAGGTATATTCGAGTTCAAATATGTAATAAATTATTGTCAAATTTCAACGATTGGATGCTGGTTGTACATTCTATTTTGTCCAATAGCATTAAGCGTGTTTATTTCAAATCTAGAACGGCGTCTGTTCTAAATTTAAAATTCAATGTAACGGCGCCCCAAGCGACGCTCAGGCGGCTCATATATCGCGAGCAGGGCGACGGATCGTGGGCCGCGGCGATGCCGATACGATATCGTGACGACTTTATTCCGGGACGAGTCCGCGATTTATGACCTACGATGTAACCGTTGACGCGTTGATAAACATGTGTCCGCGATGCGAAATGTTACAGCGGCCGATACAACTGTTTCGCAGGGCATTAGCGCGACGGTGCACGACTGTCTGGACGATAAGGAACCCAATAAAAATCTTGCTCTTAAGATTGCAATGGAGACATATTTCTATTGGGACACACTCTTAACATTTGTAAGTATCATTTCGATTTTTGTATAAAATGGAATTTTGACTAATGTCTAGTTTTTGATCGTACGATTACTTTGATGGCTTTGGTGGCACTTTAAAATTAACCTTGTCTGTGAATTATTTTTCAAAAATAAAACAGGTTTTTTATTAGTACTTAACGTTTTTCTGAAAAAGGTGCATTAATTTTCATTTCATTTCGTAAATATGTGTATAATAAAACAAGTCAGTGTATATTCATATCTCATTTTACAAAAGTGACACCCGCCTATTTACACATCTATGTATAAACTTAGAGATGGCCAACAATACACCAATAATCTTACTTTGATACTATATATCACCCGTTCAAAGATTGACTAGATTAAATCATTTGTAGCGGTAAGTCCACTTTTATACAAATTTGTTTGAAATTTCTATTGATGTAATTATTATGTGTGTAATATAATATTTTATTCATTCATTCATAGTGTTAACATTGAATTGGTGATAGCTTAGTTAAGTATGATATGCAAATTTTAGTTGTACGACTATAAGATTAGTTCAATACTTATTAAACTCGAGAAGAGCTTTTGACTGCTTCCGTGGCGCAGTGGTTTTTACCATGTACAACCTCATTATCATTTTACAAAAGGTAAATTTGAGTTCAAGTTTTATGTCATTGCTGAAAAAAAAAAACAATTATTTCCAACAAAACTTCCCGCTCATGTAGTGACATGGTTCACAAAACTTTTGAATCGCAAGCAGCAGCTCAAACTTTTAACAAGTTCTACAGACTGACCATTGATTTTGAATCCTATCAGCCTTTCCGGTTTCTATTGATTTATGAATCCGTAATATGTGACGTGTTATTTAAAAATATTAATGTGATTTTAAACATGAGGACAATAGAATAATATCTTCAATTAAGTTTATGATATTTTAAAATTATAAAATGATTAAAATAAATACTTTGGCGAATATTAAAATTATTTATAGATGATTTTTAATGCTTATGGCTATTTAGCGTGTCAAAATACTTAACATTCATTATTATCAGAAATTTATCCTCTAGGTAAAAATTAATAATGATAATCTTCTTTGATTTATTGAGTAATATTTAATTTATCCAGCCTACGTTGAATTTCAATTAGTTCTTGAGATTTAATTGTTTAAAATTTATGCTTATTTTTTTTTAAATAACAACACGTTGAGACAAGATGTCATTCATCTGGTCTTAAGTGATACATCTGCAGATAATAATGAGTTGCTAGAATGATTACCCAACACCTAAAGTGATATAAGCAATGTGCCGTGACTTAAGTTGTTATATGTCGTCAATCGAAGTAAATTCATGGATATATTTACAACAACTAAGACATAACAGCTACCGAAAATTATGTTTCACAATTTTTTCCGCTTTTGTGTCTTTGTGCTGGCCCGACTATTTATTTGTGCGGCCTCTGGGTCTCTTATGTGTATATTGTGTATTGCCTAAGATGCCCATTCTTTCAAGCCTTCCGTCTTCACCTAACCGTCATAGTTTACCGGCATACATTGTTATTGTTCCGGCAAGCATACATGTCAAAGAGTAATGTATTTTGGGTTAACACACACCACCACAATCACCACCACCATCACCATCTACCGCCTCACTATTATTTATAATAATTTGAAATTGTGATCAAGTGTTAGGTAAATTCAGAAAAAAAAACCTGTATTTGTTTTGTCGTTTTTACTATTATCAGGTTGGACGCCATGAGAGCCACCGGTGACCGACATTAGAATACAGCTAACAATCAAAAATGTGGATAAATGTCAACGTATATCAATTGTTAATTCTTCACATTGTTAATACAATGGTTAAAGATCAAGTTGATATACGGGTCGTTGAAATATATAAATAGTTGTATTTACACACGTAGTATTATTTATTTAATACGATATTCATCGCGTCATAATCGTGGCGTTCAACCTGTTAAATACAATTATACGAGTACATGGTCGTCCCAGCAAAAGGTGTGCAGTACAACATTTAATTTCCGAGATATGTGCAGTTTTGTTAAGTTGGGTAAAGAATTGTTGTATGTTATTTTAATTGATTATTAATTAGTACTCAATTATCTACAAGTTTAACTAATATATTATTATAATTGATGTTCCCAAGTACTAGAAATAAGCGATTAAACGTTTGTTTTTTATTTCAGTCAATCATTGAAAATGCTTTTCCTCAAATCAAGGTTTTCAGAGTTTCAACTACTAGTGTCTGATAAAAAATGTGATAGTTCTTAAATTTCTTTTTAAATCTTAATTATCAAATGACTATTCCAAATATAGAATTTAGATTTAATGCACCACAACTGTAACCTTTTTGCTTGGACGTCTGTGTATAACAATAATATTGGCCAAATCTCATTCGATAGGTGCAGATAACAGACGACGCGTTACAAATCCGTGTATTGTACTACCGTGTGTGCATGTGTGTATGCGTACATGTGTGCGTGCGCGCGTGTGTCTCCGTGTAAAACTTTAGGAATGTGTGTCGCCCGTGTCCGCGGCGAGCGCGTTCATTAATACCGGAGCGTTTATCGCGCTTTCATTTAAATACCTTCGCCTTGTAAGAAATGTGCATAGGCACGGCACAAAGAAAGTACGGCACTGCCTTTTAAATTTTCACGAAAAATATTATTATCTCGATTTTAAGGAGTGGAGACTTCGAACAGGTCCAATCTGTATTACCCATTCTAAAATCCAAATTCGTTAGGGACTTTAACAAAAATAAAGAGTAGACGAATCACAATGATATCTAAAAAGGTTTTACTTTAAAAACTACTACTTAGTAGTGAATGTCTACGTATTGAGGTTAACTTGACTTTGTCTTTGGACATAAATAATTTAAACTTACTTCTTTATATCTTAATTTTTTAAGTCAGTAATTAGTATCATAGATTTTCATAGTTATAAGTGATAGAGATATAATAAAATTTTAAGATAAAATTGATATGTCAACAAGGACAAAACTCTTACACATTTAAAAAGAAAGGTCACAAATAGATTCAAAAATGTTGGCCTTTCTGTGTATCATAACAGCAGACTTTTTTTGATTACATAAATAATTTTCTTACAACATTAAAATATATTGTAATGCAAAGGGACGTCAATAACAAAACGTACTTTGTGAATTTAAATCTATATTAATACGTGAACCAAGATCTTTTCAACAATTTTTATAGAAATTACACGGTAGGAGAAGTATGAAATTAAAGTTAGTTTATGTAGATAAAGAATGCAGAAGGCTAATTTTTTTTTTCAAATAATATAATATATACACAAATATGTCTTTGTTTATGGTTAGTGTATGGT
>DWQX01005933.1:0-12128 GCA_018245475.1 Pharmacophagus antenor
CAATACGTATATTTTACATGGTCTTTCATTTTGATGGTGCAACTTGTAATGAAACGTTCTGTATACTGATATGATGATACTTATATCTTCATACTATAAATTGCTACAGATTCGTAATGAAAAGCATCTAAAATTTTACAGCAACTCTTTAGTAATTGTTCGAAAACCATAAATATCATGTATGCTGTCTATGAAAAAGTCGAATCATATAAAGTTAAATACTTAAATCTTTAAAGAATTCAATGTGTAATGATTTCTTAAAATATAAAATAAATTGGCATAAATAAAGGTGTTAAGGCAACTAGTGGATTGTGTAAATATACTAATGCTTCATTACTATCAGCAAGCAACTAAGCAGATAAATGTGCATCTCTTCTCGTATTTTGTTACAAAATAAATTAGACCAACGTTTCTCTTTATCAGGTTTTTAAAAAGCATGTACATAGTAATATGTAAAGTCAAATATTAAGCAATAAGAGGATTCAATTATTATACAACTTCAGAACCAGCTCGTGGAGTAATTCAGGTAAAATATTCAGCCAGCAGTTCAATTGCGGTTACTTTGAACGCGCTTGGATAAACGCTATTACGGAGTCAATTGCCGTTTACATCACACTGATGCGAAATGGATGGATGGTGAAAAGAGAAATAAGAGAACGGAATTTTTATTTCGGCATTTGTTTTTTAAATATTTAGTAAAGAAACGAAAAAAATAATATAAACAAAATAATTTAGACTTAATAATAATAATGAATTATTCGAATTAAACTGATAATTTTTCCTTCTTTCACATTCTTTCTGTCGCTTGGGTAATGATCCGGAATTCAGAAACGCCCTTACGCCTTCGTCCGATATCAAAAGATTTTAACAAATTATATTTACTTTACTTGCTAAACGAAAAATTACATATTACTAACACTCCCTAGACAAAAGATCGCTACAGATAATTGTGTCTTAGACATTTAAATGATAAACATTTATTTGTATGAAATATTACATTACATTAAATCTTTAGAGAGTTAGAGAGAATGAGTACGTTCCTAATCTTCATGAAAAATAAGTGGATGTTGTAAATTCTCAAATTATAGGTGTAATTATTTTATTCCCTTATTACCACTCATATTTAATTCTATACTCATCTGTAATTTACGTAATTTTAAGCTTTCTATGTTATTGTAATATACATTACTTTAACAAATAATACACATTAAATTTTCCCAAATTTAATTTCGGGCTGTTTGTTCAGGTTAATCTCTGATTTTCAGATAGAAGTTTTACCAGCAAATATGTTGAGACACGACAACTCAAAACGAATTAAGTACTAATATGTTAAAAGAAAATAATTAGAGCTCCCGTAAGAAAGTCATAGGCGATAAAATTGTGAACGCGATTCCGATTTAATTATAAGCTTTATAAGCAAGTATTTATAAATAGGGGAAATATTTTATATTGCCTTTGGCACTGATAGTGATAAAAATAATAATTACAATTTAATTAGATAAGACCTTTACAATATCACCAATTTTTTCCATCAGTACGGTGAAACAGTTACACTAGGCATTGATCAATTAAAAAATATATATTACATATGGAATAATACGAAAGGTTTTGTCCAGTAGTGAAAATTAAATAATACTATATTAGACCAT
This sequence comes from Pharmacophagus antenor, assembly GCA_018245475.1. NCBI lineage: Eukaryota > Metazoa > Arthropoda > Insecta > Lepidoptera > Papilionidae > Pharmacophagus > Pharmacophagus antenor. Next base: position 1,650 of record DWQX01005933.1, read on the forward strand.
ATCCTTTCTTTGTCACTTGATTATAAGCCCGTGTCACGGAAAATTATGTTACGCGTCTCAAAGTGAGAGGTTATTATAGATATTATAACTATGACAATCATGTAATTGTAGATTATTGTTATTATTATTATTACATGTTTATCATTTCTCAGTTAAAATTTATTATTATTAACACTCCCTCCACATATTTTTTTCACTTATGGTTGAAAAACTGTGGTCACGGAGAACCAAAACAGACCGATAACGTTGCATTTCTGAAGGTGTATTATGCTTCTCAAAGACAAACAACTCATTTGAAGTAAAATCCTAAGGAAAACCTGCAGCTTTTGAAACAAAAGTTCGCATGGTAAGCTTCATATAGTGGTGCTTAACAAAAGCTTACGTCATAATTACTTCCATCATGAGTACTAAACAGTCACATAGCCTCATTATAAAGATGCACTAAGTTCTTTATTTTTGTAGTCAAGTTGCGTAGTAACCAAAGCATCATCCTCTAAGTGAATATAGAGACCAATTTTAAGTCAAGAAAATTTTTGTCAATATCTACTATTTATTCTTCTGATTTTTTAACGGTTGTACTAAAAACTACTAGCAGCAAACTGTGAAGATCTAAAAAAAATTTATATCGCTTATAATACTGACATTAAACTTATAAGAAATATTACTAATACCGTTGTAATATTTTTTATAACTTCAATAACTAGTGTAAAATAAAAACTAACAATATAATAATAATATTTTTTTTTACATAATAAATGGCGCCAATTTAAAATGTCTGTAATTTTAATATTAGAGGAAGGTAAGCAGCTTAAATTCATATTTCATTAAGTTTAATTATAAGTAAATTCCTTGTTCCGCTCTGACACAGGGGTGAGTGGAAAATATCAGAGTAATAAATTTGCAAATTACTTTGTACGTTTTTTTTAGTACATGAAAAACTTAGGAATTTTTATCAAATCGTATATTGCTGGGATAATGTTATTGATGGAGTTCTCCAAGGAAGAATAAAAGGTACAAAACTTTACATCTACTTCCAGGTTGCAGATCACTGCTGTTTGCTCAGTCGGATTCCATTAGAGTAATATCAAACGGAGGTCATTAGTTACTACTTACTATGGTACTTATTATGGTTGCACTTAGCAGAGAGGTACACGTAACTCGTCGCACACATCTTTTAAATTTAAAACACTAAACTTAAAATTTTTAAAGTATTCAAATATGATCTACTACTAAACGCAAACTCCTGGTTATTCTAAATATGAACGTTTACACCACGATAATTTGTAATAAACGATATAACTCCACCTATTACGCAAAGGTCAAAATTCTAATAAATGTTAAGTTTAGTGACAAATAAAAATGTCACTGTAATTAAATTATTAATAATATACTTTATGTTTTTTTTTTAAGATTTTATGGCCTATTAAGGACAATACTAATTGTAAATTGTTCCCAACATCTGTTTTAAGAAAACCACGTGTCTAGAGGTTAAATAGACGCTGCAAATTATTTTAATGCAACTTCATTCCTAGTACAAGTTAACGAGAGCGAGAGAAATTTCATTAACAAATTGGATTGCAGCCATATTTGTTGAAAAAATATTTACTCGTTGTTTTTGCTACTTTTCAACGGATTTATTAAATGAATGTTATTCCTTTCAACGAGACATGACAATTAGAATAACAAATCCTATTGGTGTAAAGGTAATAACCCTGCCTCCTACACGGGGGGTCGCGAGCTCGATTCCCCATCAGGAAAAACATTTTTGTGAATGACAGATATTTATTTAAATCCGAAGGGTAGGGTATTGTCATAGCTGTTTTTAGTACTAAGGATTAGTGTACAAACATTTCATTATAAGAAAATATTTGAGAAATTTCTTTTACGTTAAGTATTATTAAATTTGAACTGTGAGATATCAAATTAAAAAGACAATTTGCAAAAAACACCGCAAGGAGAATCTTAAAATAAAACCTATAATATAGGTCGGATAGAGTACCATTTTCTTTTAAATTTGTTGCATTGAATTTCCGTTTCCGTATGATAATTTTTGAGCCGTATATCGATATTTTTCTTAAAAATGTGTAAATTGTATTTTTTATTTATAAATAGAAAATTAATGAAAAGTACAATATTTGTAATCGACATTAAAATGGTTAATTATTTATTTATTTTATTTACTTCATTCATATGTAGGCATAAATAATGACGAAATTCTTATAAATTTCATTTCCTTTATCGTTATCAATTATAAATAATGATTTATTATTTTTAAATAACGTGAAAACTATAATATCATTGCTTAATGTAATACTATTTTAACACGTCCCTTGAAGCTTCTTAAAGATATTTAAACTAAGTACAATAACATTTTACATAGAGAATATAATTTTAAGTTAGATTCAATCTATGTTAAGTGACAATATGGCCGTAGATAGCGAAACGTGCAGCATTTGGCCGTAGATGTCTAAAACATGAATAAAGGATATCTTCAAGTTTGACTACTACAATACAACAAAGCGTTTATAGCAGCAAAAACTCTTCTAACACCAGAATTTTATTTTTTATTATAAAATCTGTCCACAAGTTTCCCCGTTTACTTTCAAATATCAAATTTTATACGCTATAAAGCTGGAGTTAAAAACAGCAAGCAAACAAGGATTTTAATGCACAAAAATTAAGGCAGATTCACTTTATTGACATTATGAAATTTCTTAATTAGATCGTAAAAAGAAATGACAACGTCTGACGTCCGCACTCGTTAAAATTTTATTCCCGTAAAGGATTCCCATTGTCAGAACTGCATATTTTGCGATTTGTTATCTATAATTATGTATATTATCTTATTTATGTGCGATAAACAATTGTTAACTAACTTTTATTTAAAAATACATTGTTTGATAGTTAATTCTTCTTTTAAAAATATTATCATCACATTATCTAAAAACAAAACTTATTTCTATTTATTTTAATAAACTACTATTATACGTAAAAAAAAATTATCCACGTTTATAAGATGCTGCTGACAAATGCCTAAGAAGCGTATGAAGATTACATATATGTAATTAATGAGGATTATTATTAAACTAATAATAAATCAGTAAACATGTAAATAATTTTATTAAAAGATGTATTTATTTAAAGACGTGTTTTATTAAAAGATGATACGTTATAGAACTCCTTGACTTCATAAAAAATATTTTTTTTGTTTCATTGGTATATTTTTTATCTGAATTTCTTTGGCTTATATTAAATTACAGATTAAAATGTATATTGTATTTTAACCGGACGTTGTAATATAAGTTTAAGTAAAACTGATGTTTTTCTTGGATTACTTAACGAAATACCATATACTTGCCCAGATTTCTACAATAACGACACATTACGAAATTTTTTTCTTCCTTTAATATCTGCAAACATAAATCACAAATCGTTCCAAAGCATTTACATTTGTTTGTTATTTTATTGATGATAATATCATTTTAAAATTAAATTAAATTGCTGTTAGAAAAATATCATATGATTTACAACACAAAATCAAATGTGTATTTGTTCTTGAAGACCAGCGACCTATACTTGTATTTTCAATTACACTTTTGATATTAATTAAAAACGTAGAGCCAGTTGCATAATCTCGTAGAGAACAAGACGTACCTTGAGGAAATCATTAGGAGCATTTTCTGTATTTTTAAAACAAAGGAACGCAATTATGAAACTTTCTCACAAGCATCGAACAAAAGCTTTCGACGTGATTATTTCCATACTACTCTATAAAATGCTTTATATTTTTCATACTTCACCGTCACATACCATTGCTTTTCGAATAGCTAATATCCGCAATTTTACAAGCGGTATGATGATTTCCTTAGAAAGTTTATTAAGACTAAAATTATATTTCTTTGTATCTATAGTGAATAATAATAGCAGAATGTTTAGTGACAAAACAATGCCATATTTTCATTCAACCATCCAAACGTTGTAAGACGTTCTCATTTATTTTATTTTATGTAATCACTATCGTTGTATGAGTTTCTGAGAATTTACCTCGAGTTGTGTATTAATTGTAAAACGTTGAATTTAATTTTTCATAACAATTACATAATCACACGCGATCGACAATACGTAAGACATCACACTGCCATTCAGTTATATGTCTCAACGCAATCTCTTTGCGCAAAGTTATTGTGATCATATGTCAACCCAAAAGTGGACACATGTAACGTTGCATGCTCTCTGTCATTATCGAGCGATGAATTGAATGAGTGATGACGAACAACTGGATGCGTATTGTAAAACATAAAGCTAAGTAGCGTTTCTTAGGTCTATTTCCAGCAGTGGACTGCCGCTCGCCTTGTAACACGGAATTTCTGGGTTCGAACACACTTCGCTATCTACAATATCATCTGAAATTGAGCTCATTTTTAATAAAAAAAACGAACATAAACGTTGTAACTCCATGATAGTGCACATTTGTTTTTGTACTAGCAATGGTAGGTGCGAGTATTTGCTAAAAAAATAATACAAGTTTTTATTTACTATGCCAGTAATATCATGAGCAAAATAATTTCTTATTTAAAGTTCCATTCCATACCGTCTTGATACTCCTGCCTTCATTTCCTAAGGCGCTGAAGCGATGAATGACTAAAGAATTTTCTACAGTAACGCATCCAAGGCTAATTAGTGTTGCTGTGATATTCACTGCTGCATTGTAAGAAATTTAATTATATAACTTTATGAAATAAATATTCTAGTCTGATGTTTTAACAGTTGTTCCAACTATAAAAAATTACATAGTTTTCGACAGAATTAAGAGAAATTATAGAAAATAATTATTCAACACAAGACCAATTACAAATTTATGTCCCATTTATCACAGCTTTATTTTCAAGTGTGCATCCTGTGGCTGTAAACCCATACAAGCCCCGAAAGACCGGTATACCGCATTTAAACAGTATAGTGCAACAACATTAATAAATTTTATTCGCTACAAAATCTGAATACGACTAAAAAGATACAAAATGGAAAAATCACGGCATCTATTAATATTTTTCCATGCAGACGTGTCTATAAATGTTCGGGGGCTTGCCCTGCACACACGCCCCTGAGTGCAACGTACATTTTCAGCTAAAGCCGGTAACACAGGAAGTAATCTGTACTTAACGTTTATCAAAAGAGTCTAAACTAGCAACGAAGATACTCGATGAAGGCGCAAATTAGTTTACACAACTCTCAAATATTAATGACTAGAAGTGCCTTGAAATAAAAAATGATATCAAATCCTCAAGCAAACAAAATAATACATAGTTTATTCAAGATTTACATTCCATATAAATATAACTAGAAAATAAACTAAAATACGGGGTTTAATTTATAACGAAAAACAAAGTTCCGTCGCGTCTGTTTTCTGTTTTCGAGTGCAACACAATGATTCATTTTTCTCGCTCGAACGTACCCGGTTACTTCTCCCTGGTGACTATAATTTAACTGGTATAAATGCCAGACGCGTTACATTCGGTGCGTTGTGTATGTTAGGGATGGCGGATTAAATCAGACTTACGTTAGAATAGTAGTAATAATTTTAACTATCTTGAACCAAAGTGTCGTACTACCAGTGTATATGTAATTTTATTTATATTAATGTTGTTACTATAAAAATATAATACGATATCACATTGCGCTCTTCACTTTGACTCATTATTTCACCATGAATCTCTGTGAAGCATTTTTTATTTTTTGACGAATTTATAACTAACCAGTATATATAATAATTTTTATACATGATGAAGTACAACATTCTCCATCCCAGGGTACATGACACTATAGTCATATAACATGCAGTATAGGCAAACGTCATAACATAAATATATTATGCATAGCTTTTATTTTACATATACAGTTGATAAACTTCATTATTTATTCACAATTATTTTTACAAGTGCCATTTTCTCTAATTTTATTAACCTGTTTCCAGATTATTATTGGCCCATCAAGGACTTTTCCTGTATTCAATTATTATTGTATCAGAACAGCATGATTATTAAGATAATTCAATCATGGAATACGTTCACACATTTAAAATATATTTACGTTATAGAATCTTAACGCAAGAATATAAATGATGGAGTAACGGCTTACGAGTGTCACTTCAAGTATAGGTATTACCTCTACGACGTGTATTAGTGATTTCTATTGAGACTGGCTTAAAGCCCCTCAGATATGCTAACAGCATAAGAGTCTTGAAATGTATATTTTATAACTTCATAGCTATCACTGAAGTATTGATATTCGCAAATTACAAAATAAAAATTACTACTTCGCTTACCGTTATATATGAGTTTCTTTAATATGATCCTTTACCACTGCTGTGTTTAATAAACAGGAAATCTAATTGCTTAAATATTCAATCACAGTGTACAAGGTAAAATTGGAAAAAATGTGCTTCATGATTTAATTCACAATTTTTAAAAAATAAACTGTATTGATATCATAAATTTATTTCAATAAAGATTTCAATTGTGTAAAAAACATTGCAATAGATAATGAACTATGTTTCTAAATGACAGAATAAAAAAGGGTAAGGGTTAAATCGAAACAACATATATTGTTTCCATATTCACAATATACCTTATATATGTAAGACCAAGTAAAACGTTTTTTTTTTAATTATTTATTAGAGGTCTGTGCATGACCGCGTATGGCGCTCGCTATAGACGTAGTCACAGCGTCGACGACAGAAGCCTCAAGTGTAGATACTTTTTTATCCCCAGCGGCAACTGTGCAGGCTTTTGGCACAATAACGCCAGTGACCGACGCCACAGCGCCTGCTATGGCCGGGTCAGGTCGCCGGAAAAAATTTGTGAACAAATCCATTGTCTTAATCCGCTGATTCAGTGCACAATGTATAATAAATCTGAAAACTGAACATTATTGCTGATTCCCGTACACAAATACGGTTAATTATAAAACTACAAATACGAAACACATTTGTTGAGGAAGAAATAAGCGGTAAATAAAATTAAATACTACTGTCTGTTTTATCAAATAACAATGTAAACTAAATTAATATAAATGGTTATACTATATTTAAAGCAAAAAAAAAAAGTTTTCTTATTCTAGATAATCTTGAAAATAGCTTGATTATTTTGAATGAACTTTGATCAACATATAAATTACGAGAAAAGGATTCACATAAACGACTAAAATTCAGGACAAATTCCTATTAATTTTAATTACAAGTAGGTTTAGTTAGTCTAAAAATATATTTTCGCGAAAAATTCAACAGTATATAGATTAAAAAAGAAAACACTGATTTAACAGTAATCAATCGTTTCTACTTGAAAATCGATGAAAATAATTTTATGTGATATTTATATATCGAATGTGCCTTTAAATCTTTAAGCATCAAGCTAAAAACATGAATGTAAATCAGATTATTTTGTAGAAAGTATGCACTGTCATACATAAAATGAAACAAAAGAAAAGCCTTAAGAGTTAAGAATCTCCTGTTCGTCATTCATTAAATATTGAGTCCGTATTTGTTTATTTTATATATTTATTTTATATATTACCAGGAAAAAGTGGTAATTTTTTTCTCTGTAACATGAAATACTAAATCATAATTAGTTTTATAATAAAGTGTTAGTAATTGAATGTTATCGATCTTCAATTATTATCGAGATGATATTTAACTCAAATTAAAATATATGAAACAGGTTTATATTTTTAACTTTATGAGAAATAAATTTGCTTACTACTGTTATTACTAGGATAATTTTAAAATTAATATCTCACATTATTAGAAAGCACAGCGCAGCAACCAGGGGAAACTGAGAATTAAATAGCCGAATTCTCTTTATATAGCATCCGTTATCGCCGTATTGTATATGTGCATGCATTCTAACAGTTTGAGGTTCGACCAGCGAGAGCTCAAGAAAATAAACATTCTGCTTTTAAACATATTCTAGAATCATAGCTATATATTATGTTAGTAGCTGCTAAAGCTCATATACATACAAGTATATTTGACTATGTATTTCGACAGAGCATCTTCACGATGCTGTGTTGTCCAATATGTTACATGAAATACTTTGCATTTTATATTTTGCAGTAACCAAGTATTAAATAGCATACTAGTATGAGATATCGAACTCAAGATACCAAATATGTTTATTTTACAACTGCAGTTATATATATATATGTATGTATGTATAATGTGTATGTACTACTATAGTTCGTTGTTCTTTGTGCAACGTAATGAAGAGACAGAGGTTCGATTTAAGTATTTTTTTAAAGAGATCACGAAGTTCTACTTTTCAATTAATATCAAAAGTGTAAATTTCATCGCTAATGATAAGAAAATAAAAAAGATTGAATTTTTACCTGTTAATGATTTCTGTTCGAACGATGATTCTTTTCTCAGTTTCCATTGATCGATACGACGATTTTTTTTGGACATTTCCTTAAAATTAATTATGATGTAATCTCATTTTACAAAATCATAGAAACATTTATTTACAATTATATAAGCAGTATATGAAGAAATAAAAAAATATACTTAAATTAGGGAATCCCTATCGTGTATTGATATTATTTTTTGATCTCAGTCTGACGATTCTCGGCGGTTTCTGCAAATATAAATATTTATTTCTTCTTAGCCAAATGTGCGGCCCGTTTATTTCGGGATAAGAAAAACAAACTTTTAACACGTCAGTATCCTGGGTTTAGGTAAAAAGTTTTATGAAAATATACATTATGTAGCGTTCTGGTACGATGCTACTGTCATACCAAGTGTAGACGAGTCCGTAATCTTATGATATAATAAGGATCGCGGTTCAACCGATATGTTTGATAAATCTTACGATCAATTGAAGGGTATTTATAGAGGTGTCTCTGTGCTGGAAAAAACAACTCATGCTTCTAATATTTATTGATTGTTAGGGTACGCAATACAGGACGAGGTATATCTATGGGCAATGGAATATGTAATTTCTTTTTATTACTTTTTCGATTACTATTACTTACCAAGTATGTTAGAATAAATAAAATAGACAGTTTTATGTTATATTTATAACACAATATAACATAACATTAGGCAATATATGTGGAAATGACACATTTTTTTAAAAGAATCCTTGCAACATCCCTTTTATTTTAAAAAGAAAACCTGTCGTAGAAATCTGTTACCACGCTATCTATGTACTAATTTGTACGTTAAATTTAATACACTTTTAAACAATTAACTCGTTTGCTTTTCGATTACCAACACAACATATATGTTTTTTTTTTATAATTTATGAGCTAGCACTTAGCCCTGATTTCTCCTGATATTTATTTGCCAATGAGGTCGTAGATAGTGAAGCGTGTTCGCCCAGAATACATCAGGCTCTCACATGTATGACTGATGGAACCCAGCAATGCTTTTATGGCGTCAGATTGACATTGAGGGTGATAGCTAGTCAGGTGGGTTTGAAAAACCTTACCACCATCCAAACTTAACTACTGCTGTGGCCCAGGAATCGAACCCAGGACTTCCACGATACAAGGCAAGCGGGTAAACAACAGCGCGAGGGAGACAGCCAGATATTTTGTATAGAGTCTAAAGTAGTGAAAATATAAATAAAAACAATGTTACTGTAATTGCTTTTAGATGACACTGACTTAACTATATTGGATTCTGAAGCACCGAATGAATTTGGATTTGCATGTTTTTTTTTATCTCGTTCACGCCTGTTGGCCATAACAGGGCCTATTCAGTTTTTTGTTATTTATTTCTTATATATTATTCAAGATGATGGATTTGCATGTTGTGGACTTTCCAGATATTCTTCCCTCGTTTTCATGTCATATTTTTAATACCAGGTTATGTTATTACACGAACCGCTACGGCACCTGTAGCGCCTTCGATAATAGGCTTAAAAGGGAACATTTTAAAACTAATAAATTTCTATTTATTGCAACACGAACTCTTAGATATTTTTCTCAATCCCTTCCTATGAAAATCTGTTTGCGAGATTCGTTTGTTAGTACTTAAATCGTTTGTGTCTATAACGACATAACCGAATATCATAGTATAATATACTTTCCCTTAATTGACGGCTTTCGACATAAATTAACTAAGCCATTTATAAAGATGTTCTGCACTTTATAAAACCTTAGCTAATTAAATGTTTGTATGTTTAAATAAGATATCTCTATAGACAAAAAAAAATGTACTACTGTATCCTGCTAATTTTTATGCCCAGTCACAAAAAGACGGATGTTATAAATTTAACAAAGTAACTCTGTGTTCAGGTTTCTCGTTTGTTTTGAAAGTGACTTCCATATTTGTTTTCTTAACTGTACTTCTGTAAAGGTCTGTTGAACCTTTTGAATGTTATTTATTGAAAAAGAGAACTTGAATCTAATTAATTACGTTTTATTTTTGCTGATGACCTTTCTTGCGATATTTATGCAGTATTCCAAAAACCTTCCACTTATTTC
>DWQX01005934.1:0-12125 GCA_018245475.1 Pharmacophagus antenor
GGAGTTTTGAAAAACATGGAGTGGCCCGATCAGAGTCCGGATCTCAATCCGATAGAGCTTCTGTGGGAGGAGATGGACAGAAACGTCTATAGTCATTGTCAGACGTCAAAAGAAAACCTCTGGAGGACTTTACAAGAGAATTGGAACAATGTTTCACAAGAAACTATCAATAAACAATAAACTAATAGCCCGGTTACCAATATTGGTCAAAAAAGTTATAAAAACTAAGGGAAGATTTTTCGACAAAAAGTTAGTTTAAATAATATATTTTTTTTAATAATAATGGCAATTATTGTAGTTTTTAAATTTTATTTTACATTACATAACAAGTTCCATATTTAATAAGGTAAATAAATAATTTGTAGAGCACTTTTGGAGTTTTATTCAATATTGTAATTTTTCAAGGTGGTCTCAACTTTTTGGCCGGCAGTGTATACAGACAAAGTATTCCGGGCGAGCACGATTTACCAGATACGATCCACGATGTGACTTAGTCGTATTATTATAAGAAATAGACGTCATGTGTTAGCCTATTGGCGAATAAAAAATATCATTGGCACTAACAAAATAATTATTGTGTACAACGGCATTATCTTTTCAATTTGAGTATAAAGTTATTTATTTTTAATTTTCAGCACGGAGAGATTACGTGCAGGCCCGTAGAGTGTGATAGAGTAGAATGTAAAAACCCCGTATTACATCCAGGAGAATGTTGTCCAACATGCTTAAGTGAGTATTTTTTTTCTTGTGGAACATCATTATTGACAATACATCCATTATTATTTTAAATATGTTCATGAACTTGCCAACGCCGCAGCAGTCTTTCAGAACCGCACAGAAAATATTAAATTACAAGTGATAATTGAAATGATTACCTCGCTGAGTCTTTTGTGCCTCCTGCTAGGGCACATTTGTTATTTCCTCTCTGTCACACGCGTGCGTTTGCGTGCACAGGGCGGTGCTTGCTGCAGGGCGAGTTGTACGAGCATGGCGACCGGTACGCGCCGAAGGAGTGCGCGGAGTGCGTGTGCCACGACGGCAACATGCAGTGCACGCGCACCGATCCTGAGACTGCTTGCCCGCCGCTGCCGTGCGACCCCGTCGACCAATTCACGGTGCCCGGCGAGTGCTGCAAGTTCTGCCCCGGTACTACTCAACAATATGCTGTACATTATCCACTGCAAGCGAATTTAATTGAGTTGTGTCATGCAGTGACTAACCGATGTGAAGATTGGACAATTTTTTTTTTTATTTTAAATAGATTTGTACTTAGCTACAATCTCACCTGGTATTGTTTTCAATTTAAGATGACAGAGTTTCATCGAAACCGTCTGGCTAGTCTACCGCTCTCCTAATGTATGTCTGCCCTTACAACAGCATTGCTGTTTACTAGCTATGAACAAATCGAATTATGACGATCACACTTCAGTTTATTACCATGGTCTGTATTGTCATATAACATTATATGAAATTGTGATCGAGTGTCACTCCATATAAATAAAAGCGAAATTCAATCGTTGAATCATGCGTTAATCGAAACATCAAAAAAAAAACGTACGTAGAAAAGAAACCGATCCATAACATTTTCAAAAAATATTTATTTTATTATAAAACCCTGAGCAGCCCGCTGTCTGTTTTTCGGCAAACTAACCCCCTATTGCACGAATTGCATAATACAACTCTTTATACACATTGCTGAAATTGTATGTAATCTATATAATTAAACATTTTGTCAAAAAACAGACTTTCGTAAAAAAATTATTTACAGCATCATATATTTTTTTATCAATAGAATGACTGCTAAATCAATAAGTACTAAAATCATTTAAAAATGCTTCCAGGTGTGGATTACTGCAGCATGGGACATTCGTGTGATGAGAATGCTACTTGTATGAATCTCAATACAAAATACACATGCAAATGTAACCTGGGATTTCGAGGAGATGGCCTCACTTGTGAAGGTAAGTCGCCTTAAAGTCGCAAGCATTTTACTCTTCTTTAATTCAACACAGTCGTTGATTGTTAGGAAAAAAAACTACTGTTCTATTTATTCTATCAATGTTGAGGCTTTTTTTTTTCCGAATTTGGAAAAAAACCTAGAATTGTTGCATTCGCCTATTCACGATTTTCTATTAGTATTTTCATTTGGCATTTCTTCTTCTTCAAGCGGCTTTCCCATTAGCCGTAGTTTAAATATTGGCTGTCAATCTTGAATGCTTTATGTCCCACGCCTTTTCTTATTTCAGTGGCATTATTTGGCACTTCTTAATTCTTCAACTGTTTTATAAGTTTCTTTATTAAAATTGTTTAAGACAGATGCTTACAAAATAAAATACTCGTATAATTTAGATACTTAACGCAGTGCCCGAATTCTTCTGCTGTTATTACGGCAGACTAACATGAGGGCGGTAATTGCCGCCATCCTAGGGTTAGGTTAGGTTTTCGAATGTTCCGGTGGTGGGACACCAGCGCTGCCCGCATTGCACGCACCTACCCCGCCTGTGGACGCAGTTCCTGCGTCCACTGCCACGCCTTCCCCGACCACCTGGAGGAGGACACAGGCGGGCCCGCTCACGCGGGCATCCTCTGGCAGGGTCGTAGTCGTATCCGAACGGCTTCCCATGACCCTGCCCGGCTCATCCCGTGATGCCGCCCTTACCTCGTCTTCGTCGCCCGACTCGTCGGGTGATGAGGATTGGGTCTGGGATGGCGGAGAGAGAGGGAGCAGTGAGGACTAGCGGTTTACCGCCGCGGGGTTTTAGTGGGTAGCCCCTCGGCCAATTTCCAGGAGAAATGCCCTTTTCAGGGCGCCGGTAGCCCCACACACTTCTCCCCCTTCCCACAGGGGGGGGGTGATATGGTGCAGCAATGCATTTCCCCGCGCAAAAAAAAAAAGGTTTTCGAATGTTATGAAAAACCATACCATCTTTCAGACTCCACTACTGGTTTGGTCCTGAAATCGAACTTGAGACTTGCGCGGCAAGGGGATAAACTACTGGAACACGGAGGCAGTTAAATTTACACACAAAATCATAGCGAATTCATTCATTTTTAATTTACACGTCTAATAAATGTCAAAATTAATTGCAGATGTGGACGAATGCCAAGAGGCGGGCGGTCGCTTCGGCCACCACTGCCACTCCTTCACGCGCTGCGTCAACGTGGTCGGCAGCTACGTGTGCCAGTGCCTGCCCGGCTACACCAGGAGGGACAAATTCAATTGTATAGAGGTGAACTACAGGATTCAATCACGTAGAACTAAGCTGCAATATAATAGAAGAAATCCTCATAATAAGATATCTGGTCTCTCTGGTCTGATAAATAGTGTTTCATTCAGCTTCACAGAAAGTGCGCCTCTGTTGCCAATAACGTTTACATCTAGTTATATACCTAAACAGCCATAACCTAAGCAGCCATGCTTCAATCGTATCGAATACTATAATTAAAGGCGTCGAAATCATTGAGGTATAGCATTAAAACCGTGAGAATTACTACGTTTTGTTTTATGACGACGAAGACATTTTGTTATCAGAATGTTCATTCATATTCGGTAGCCATCAGTTGTAAGAAATGTTTCTTCATTACGCAAACTATACTCGACATACGATGGACAACGGAAGCACAGCCACATTATACGTCTTAACTGATGTATACGTTATGTTTCTTTTTATCTGAAATGGGCCTAACACTTGATCTAAATCTCAGATTATATTAAATGGACAATTACGCAGTAGAAGCTGAAGCGTACTCGCCCAAATACTCTGGCTCTAATACGTGTCTGCCACAAAGCAGTGATGCTATTTTGACGTGTGATTGTCATTAAGAGGTTTGAAAGACCTAACAACAATTTAGACTCAATCATTTATGAGGCTTGTGGTTACTCTTTGCAGTACAAACATATTCCGTGTGTGTATGTGTGTATATATATCAGGTGGACGAGTGCGCCGGCGACGCGCATGGGTGCGACGCACACGCGCTGTGCACCAACACGCCTGGCTCGTACTCATGCCGCTGCCGCGACGGGTACTCCGGCGACGGCTACACCTGCACGCGTACGTACCAGCAGCACAAGTCACAGATAACGTTAACAGATCATCTTAATTGTATTAATAATCATAACCATAAATTTAAATAGAGAACGCGTTTGCACTCTCAAACATGTAGGTTAAAGCTCGAAATACTATTTAATGTGATAAATAGAACAAGATATCATGATCTTTAAAATTAATAGAAATCCTAGAAATTCTTCTAGAGTCTTTTGTGTTTAATCTTGGTTTCTTTCTCCCCGTACATTCGTACTTCACACACCAATGTTGCGTTCATAGAGTGTGTAGTATTAACACTTTAACGGCCGCGTGTCTGCGATCAAAGACGTAGTTATGACACACAACAGCACCAATAAAATTTAGGATGTCATCATACAAGTTGTGTAAGCGAACAGTACAGCGTTACACAAACTTGTGACCGTTGCAGCGATATGCACGGGCGGGTGCCTGAACGGCGGCGTGTGCGCGGCGCCGGAGCGGTGCTCGTGCCCGCGCGGCTTCGGCGGCGCGCGGTGCGAGCGCGACGCGGACGAGTGCGCGGCGGGCGGCGCGTGCGCACCGCGCGCGCTCTGCGTCAACACGCCCGGCTCCTACTACTGCGTGTGCCGCGACGGGTACCGCCGCGACCCGCACCGTGAACACTGTCAAGGTACCGAAGTTGCACCTATTAATTAAAACTATTTTTTATCGGTTATGGGCTTACCCTTGACCTCGATTTAACTTATCCTCAAGTAACATGTTCGCCCAGAATACTTGTGACTATAATTTGGGACTTCCGGAACACGGCATAGCTGTTATGACGACAAACGTAAAATCCTACCAATATTCAAAAGATATTAATAATGTAATAATTTTAAAACATGCTCTTTTTAAAACATGTTCTTCGTACTGGATTTCCTCCCACAATGTATCTGTGCTTAATTGCATTAATGTATTTAAATAATTTTCTAATACTGTCTCGGTTTCAGATATAGACGAATGTACAGAGGGAATTCACACGTGCCACCCTAGTGCGCGTTGTGTGAACTCTGACGGTAGTTTCAAATGTGTGTGTGACACACAACCGTGTGAATTAAGTGAGTTATTTTTAATACTATTTATTCATTAACATTATTTCAACAAATTATTATCCACTATAGGGTATAGACCTTTCCAAACGATTTCCAGCACAACCGTATTGATTCTACGTTCATCTCGCGTTTCCCTTCGATCTTACATTTGGTAGGTGGTTGTTATAGAAGCTTTTCAAACAAAAATTTAGATACTTGATAATTTTTGTGTTTGATAAAGTAACATATGGTATATAGTCTTGTGCTGACAAAACCTTTATGTGATACATTTTACTTTTTATAACTAAAAATGTGGATGTAATATTTGTATTATATTTAAATTAGTTATTGTTGATTTTAATATTGTAATTATGTGACTGAAGTGACAGCGCAGTTTCAGTAGAGGTGCACGGTTGCGCAGGTTGCTCGTGGCAGGGGCGTGTGGTGGCGGAGGGCGCGCGCTGGGCAGAGGGCGGCGGCTGCCACGCGTGCTCGTGCGCCGCTGGCGTGGCTGCGTGCGTGCGCGCGCCGTGCGCCTGCGACGCCCACGGCAACACCTCACTAGCGGTACGCATTGTCAACATCCCTCCACGTGTTGAGTTAAATTGCTAAAGATTCTTGATAATGTGTCATTATCACTTCTACTTGTCTCATGATGTAATCGGGTAACATTTTCCATTTATTGAACGTCGGAATATTTTAAAAGGTTTTTACAAACACCGTATTTATTTGACGTGATAACAAAAGGGAAAACCTTATTCATAAAAATTTATTATTATCTATTATATTACATTTCCATTTGTCAAACCAAATACGTATTACATATAACATATAAACTTTATACAATTTCATTATTAAGGAGAACACCTTGGTCTTGATGATTGACCTTATTATTTTCTAAAGGTCACGCTGAACCGCTACCTAAAGATGGCGAAAACAAATTTTAATTCCTTCTTTTTAATTGATCAACTAGAACAACAACTTTACTATGGTTGCAGATTCAAAGCACGGAGGCGTCCGCGTCGCTGCCGCTGGCGCCGGCGGCGTGCTGCCCGCACTGCGAGCCGCGCTACCGCTGCCGCCACCAGGAGATGCACCACGTCACCTTCCGCAGCGGCGAGCGCTGGCTATACCAGTGTCAAATCTGCGAGTGCCTTGTCAGTATCATCTTGATCCACGTATCTGCACCATAATAGGGCACTACTGCCGTCACAGCAGAAACATTACAATTAGTGGCATCGAAAAATATAATAAAAATTGAAAATCATAAGATATTAAAATATAAAATGATAGGAGAAGAAATGGACAGTGCTTACATATCAAATTAAGTGAGATGTGCTAGTTTTTTAGTTTTAACAAGGGAAATATCTCGCAGGATAGTTGGGGAGTGACATGGACATTTTACATCGATCTTCGGCGCTTTACAATTGGGTTATGGGAACTTATTTAAGAGTATTTTTTGTTATTTTAATTAAGAACGTTTCTCAAAAAGTAATATCACTTTCAAAAAAGAAAACTGAGTCAAAAACAGTTCAGTCGGTTGGCAGCTACGATATCGTAGTACATAGACGAACAGAAATAAGAGGATTATTTTACGAGCTAGCCAGATTAAAATTATTACATGTAAATTAAATATATCTGAGTAGAGCGTGCCTATTATTGTAACGTAAGTCTATGACAACTGTACATAAACACGAAGATACTAGAAGAAGTGATAGAGTTAAGATGCACGCGTTGCGGTTTCAGTTGGGCGAGGTGGACTGCTGGGAACCGGAGTGTGAGGCGGCGGGCGGCGGGTGCTGCGCGGAGGCGGGCGGCACGTGGCGCGCACCGCACCGCCTCGAGCTGGCCGGCTGCGCGCCGCACTGCGCCGCCTGCCAGGTACCACTCGCGGCGCTACAGCACCGAGCTACGTAACGCAAACGCTCATCAAAAACAGCCCATTTTATGCCTTTACTGCCGAGACTCGGTACCGGTACTCGGTATGAGAAAAAAGTCAAAGCTATAAATCATCACCGAACAATTAGGTGTAATGGAAATCGATCCCACGCAACTTTAAACCGTAATTACAACTAAGTTATAGACACTTACCCTAATGATCACAATTAGTGATATCCTCAACAACCTGCAGGAAATAGTTCTCCCGTATTAGTTCGACGGGACATTTTTACAGGTACAAGACTAAGCGTGAATTATGCCTGTGAGTGGATACAAACTAAATTTATACGAGCCAAGCAACGGTACGTTACGGTCCTATGTTTAATATACACAGGCTGGCTTATATCGTCAATATGATACGACTTAAGTTCAGCGCCTAGGTCAGTAGTGAATACGAATGCTCTCCATACCAGTGCTCAGACAATGTTTTATGTCACCTGGACAATTTGTTACAGGACAATTATAAGGCTGTCATCATCCGCTTGCTTGGGGACTCGTAAATTATAACTTAAGGAATAAAATCTTAACCAGTTATTTAAACGTTACTAACACCATCATTCTATCGCGTTCCCCTATAAAGAGTTTTCACATCTCTTACCAGTACACGCAGTTCCTTATTAAATTTTTGAACGCCTCCGGTTCCTAAACAGAATACTTTTTGGATATCCAAATCAATAACTTTGAGAAATAAATATTTCATTTTGTGATACTAATAGTGAATAATATTTCTGATCATAAATTCTTACATATATTCAATGACGCTTTGATATGGTGATGGGACAATCAACATATGTTTTGCCTGGCTTTCAGCGGTGTATGCAAATTTTGCAACGATTGCAGTAAGTTTCAGGAAAATTACATCAGACTACGCTAGCTTTTGTGCTGTATGTGCCGACTAGGTGTTTGTGACATATTTTTAATTATTCACTCTTTATGATTTAATTTTCTACATACAACATAAAATCAATATAATCAATACAACAATAAAATCGTCAAAGTAATAAGTTATAAATGGCTCGTGTTATTCAATTTAAACATATTTAATCTTAAAATTTACGTACCAATGTCCATTGCTTAGTAAATTTGTTCTTGGAGTATCATATTTATATTTGGATAATATTTCTTAAGTGAATCAAAATTCTACAGTTACTACAGCAAATATAATGTTGTATAAGGACATTAGTTAAAAATGTGATTTGATTGATAATTGTTTGCATTTTTCTTCTATAATTGTTGTACGCATTTGCAATAACCCGGTCGGCCATACGAGTACGCACTGACTGAAGCCACGAGCGTGCCGCTTGCGTTGTCGTTGTGTGGAAGTGTAAGGCCGTTTCCGCTTGTTGCAGGGCGGGCAGTGTGCTACTTTGGTGAGCAATCTCGCGTGTTGTGTGCATCGGTAACCATCCCCACTCTTCTTATAACTTCATACATTTGCTAAATTAACAATTTATTTTATGTGCTTTATACGTCTTCGATTTAATCTCGTGTGGTTTATACCTTAACTATACAATGAACTTAACCCTTTGCATTCGAATGGTGACAGCCATCATGCGATTTATCGCGGCAATTCAAGTTGTGAGTATTGATTAACAAGAGTAACCACCTATCGTGTGCAGTGTTAAAATAAAAACGTTATATGTCAAACTGTGTACAAAGTCATTTAAAAGTAAACGTTCAATATAATTAACAACGTTACAACATGTCTCCATCCCATGATATGTACGTGCGAAAATATAATCTCAGTTGGAAAGGGTTAATAACTGATATCAGTAAATCCATCGCGTTCCATCTTCATATCGATTATTTTAAATCGAAGACGTATTCAGTTCAATACTTACTTCATTTTGTGTTGCATGTTATATTCTTTGTGTCATGATCGGGCATGATAATATTTTCTGTCGATTCGCATCAAACTTTTTTCCAAAAAAAAAGTGCAACGAGCATGTTGGTATATATGATTCCTACATACAGTCTTCCATGCATCGAATTCATACTTTCATTTTATGTTTGCAACACCATTATTATTTCATTAGAATTACTTTTTAAGATGTAATTTTTACCCTTACAAAGAAATCCAGAAATAGAATAAAAAGTTGACCTTTAATTTTAAAAATATTTACCACTGTACTTATTGTTGTTTAGCAAATAATATAGAAACTGCTTGTGATAAAATAAATAGTCAATTTCGTAATTATTCAATTAGTTCTCGTATGATGAGATAGAGCTGAGCTGATATCCTACTCCTAGAGTCCGTAAAGCTAAGTTTAGAGACGTTTAAGACGTTTTGTTTATAAGTATTCAATTTATATTCCTTAAGCTAATTTGAACATGTCAAGCGTTAAAAACTTAATATTAGCACTTAAAGTAACGGTGCTTATGAATGGTAGAAATATAACAAATTGTATTACTGTAAGTTTTGTTTAGAACGCGATATTACGTTCAAATTAACTTGATGGACGCTGGCATCACTACTACTCAGTACTGATGCAAGTGTACGTTCTCCATCACACAGCCGACTACTTGGATCCTTCCGAACCTGTGACTCCTCACTCGCTATTTGTTAGTGAACCTGTGCACACCGATAACTATTAGTTAGCTAATAATTTGCAAGGTCGATTTTTGACGATTATTACTTTAAAATTGAATGCAGTTTTATTTTATAATATTTTTTTTTACCTACTTTTCTACATTTTATCAGATGTCAACACTATAATAATAATAGTTATAAATAGTACATGTTACAGTAGTTGTTTTCAATGAAAGAGTAAATAATTTATTGGATTATAGTGCGCGCAGTCGTTAGATATGTTGATAGAGAGTAGGGAGCATGCGGGGTGCGCTGACGGGTGAGGGGGAGGTTGCATGGGGAGGTCGGCCGAGGTGTGGCGTGTGTGAATGAGAGCGCGGCGTGTTGGTGTGGCAGAGCGCGGCGCGACGTGGCGGCGGCGCTGGCGCTGGCGGCGCTGTGGTGGGGCCGCGCGCCGCGCGCGCACCGCAAGCACCGCGGCGCGCGGCGCTAGAGCCGCCCTGAGCGCGACGCATCGCACCTATTTATTCTAGATAGACCTAATGTTAATCAATTAGCGGGCGCGGCCGCTTCGAAGCCTTACTCAGCGAGCGGTGCCGCGCCCGCGCACGCGCCCGCGCCCGCGCCCGCGCCGCGGTCGCTCCCGGCATTTTATCCTCGTTATAGCAATATTCCTAGTGTTACCGCGTAGTTAGGAGTAGCACGCGACGCCGCGGCGCGTCCCCACCGCCACGACCTGTATGTAACCTTCAAACTCCAAACGGACCCGAGTACGATCGCTTGTAATTGCGTATATCCTAGTTTTGTTTAGCTGTTGATGTGACCGCGACGCGCCCAGAGCGCCGCGGCGGCGCTGCGGACGCGCTGCGCCCTGTTGTACGAAATTTTTCATAATATATTATAGTTTTTTGTTTGTCTTTATAAAGTGTACGTTTTCATGAATCATTTGAAAGTAACCAAAAATAGGTACCAAATATAGAAAAGATATGATTGTTTTTTAATTTACCAAATCATTTTAATGTCTGCATGTTTTATTGTGTTCAAAATCATATTAAAATTAAAAATCAGTAATGCCTAGTTTTAATAATTTAGGACCAAACGGTTGCAAAAGACGAAAGCTTCCTTAATTTATAGTAGTACTTTTTTGTACATCGTAATGAAGCTTGTAAACTCGTGTATATATCTCGCAAACTGTTTTAATCAAAAATCGATTTATATTGTAAAACATTAACAAATCTAAATAGCTACATATGTAGATAAACAAAATATTGAAAATATTTCAGTTTAAACTGCCGTATTTATTGACTTGTTACCCCAAATACCAAAGGAAATGTACTATATTATTAAATTTGTATTCAGTCAGAAAATAGTGAACTTCACATATAACGAGTGAAGAGCGATTTGTAAAATGAAAAAAATTATTTTGAACAAATTTGCGTTTGTTACAAGTTTTTAGCATCGAGAAATAAAAAAAGTATTTTTGGTTGTATTAAATTATTATTTTCCTTAAACATAAGGATGCCTTCTCTAAATCCTGATATCCTTTCAACTGTTTCATATTTGGTAAGGAAAATTTCGTAGGACATTATACGGCAATTAAAAAAAAAGTGTTCATAAACAAAGTACGAGTGGCAGACCGATCGTTATGTCTTTCACCTCGTTTAAATAAAAAAAATAAGTATACATTATAAACGTATATCAAATAAGAAATGAAGAAACCAGAATGAGCTTTTTTTATTGATTAACAAAATTATAAAAACCTATATAAATAGACACAAAACTAATATTGGACGTCTTACATACTCGTTATTTGGATTCTCAAAACAAAAATATTTATTCGCGGTGTTTTTTGACAACGTCATTATAAATTATTTTTCATTGTAAAAAAGTAATCAAATTTGTGGGGTCATGTTGGTCACAGGCTGCTGATTAGAGAGAGACGGCAACGTCGGATGCAGACAGGCGATGCGCAGAGGCTGGGCTATTTTCAGCGCACGCGTCTCCTTGCGCTCTATCGCTCCCGACACCAGCGTATAAGCGGCAGTGAATAAGGTTGAAGTCTGAAAAATTATTTTGCCTATGACACAAATATGACTAAACCTTTGCAAAACGACGCGTGCCGCCTACGATTCGTCCAAGATGTTTTTACTGTTGCAGAAGTTTTTTTTAAAGACGAAGCAACAAGTCGTTTACGTGATGATAAGCGATGAAACTGTACATAAAATGCTAATAATGTCATCGCCTAGAGATTTTTCTATTACACTATATTCCGACACTTTCTTCTAGGCTAGTAAAGCATCTTACGAACGCAGGAATCTATGCTCACTTATATTTCGCCGTAGGAAAACGCGCTACTTTGTTGAACTTTGATGGTCTCCGGTGAGAGAGACCAACAATATAATCATTGTAAAAATAAAAAAAGGGATCATTAAATACAATATTAACGTTGAATTATAAAAATTGGAGCGATTGTACCATGACGACGATAATAGCCGTGGCGAGCACGCAAATAGTGTTGATATACAGCCTGAGTTCGGTCAGTGCTGGACGCAAGCAGCCGAT
>DWQX01005935.1:0-12125 GCA_018245475.1 Pharmacophagus antenor
ATATGGGTTATATGGACTATTGGATCGCCGTGGTAGCTTCACCCCATTGGCTAGTACGGTTACCCAAGCAGCTTACGCAAGAAGATGAGCTCTAAGCCGCATACAATGAAAATGATTAATTTATTGGAAATCGAGAAAAATCAAAACAAATGAGGAAGAAAACCACACTTACGTCAGTGTTGTCATCGTCATCGTTGGGCCCGTCCTCGTCGGAGCTGTCCCCGTCCGGGTCCCCGCCGGCCGTGCCCTTCGCTTCTGGAACGGCCTCCTCCCCTTCCTCATCCTCGTCCCCGCCCGCCGCCCTGTGCCGCTTCCGCTCCTTCTCCGCCGACCACACCACGCCGCAGTTAGCCTTCGCCTGCTTTCGTATACACGCGAACATCTCCGCGAAGAATTTATTCTGCATGTGCTTGATGATTTGCGCCGGCTTCACCGCATAAAGGGACCTGTACTGCGAGTGAGGCAGGAAAGAGAAACGGAGCGTGGTGCTCAGTTGCCTCTCCGGGCGAGTGACTATTTCGCATCGCACGTCAACTTTTTCGAGTACATCCGCGACCGTCACCCGGTTGAGTTTCTGTCGCAGCCTTTCCGCTTTCTTGTTCACGTCGGCCAGGTCCGCGCGGAACGGTATGTCCATATTGGGCGTTTTAAGCTTCGCCGAAGCGGTCATGAGGATCTCCCTGAGGCGCGGTATACCCAGGGTCACGTTCATGTCGCCTCTGCCGGCGAAGTGGAAGGTGTTCAGAGTCATCTGGGTTGAGGGCTCGCCTATGGACTGCGCGGCCAGCAGCCCCACGGGCTCGCCGGGTGCGGCCATTGACGCCAAGTACTTGGCGTTAATGACGTCCATAAATTTATTCTTATCCGTGTATTGGTTGTAAACACTCTGTGGTCGATTCCTCAAATAGTTTTGTATCAGGGCGTCCAGTTGTTCGTTGATGACACCGAACCGGTATTTGGGCGAAAGCCGTCCCGCGATCGGATCGGGGCATTTTTTTCGAAAATATCCCTTTCTCTCGTCGTCGCCCATCGAACGCCACAGCCTCTCTAGCGCCCAGTACAACGGGTCTCTCGTTCGATCAGTCGATTTGTCGTCCAATACAAGATCTTTCCTCGCTGAAACTGAAAATCGGGCAAACGCACTCATTCTTACTTTAGCGAAGGGATCGCCGTACTTTCTCTTCCATTTCTTTATGGACTTTTGCGATTTAACAACTTCTTTGGAGCACTCTCCATCTTTGAGCTTGTCTATAGTAGATTTAGTCACAACGGCCTTCGAATTCGCATCGAGAAACTCAAATTGGTTTTTCTTAAGAAACTGGCATTTCAAAACGTCGAGAGCGTCCTCCCCATAAGCCAGCTGTATAACGCTGCCGTCTGCATCTCGGACGGTGTAGTCGTAGGCAACACTCAAACCTTCCAGGTGCTTTATCAAGCACCGTTGTAAGTAGCCAGACCTACTAGTTTTCACCGCTGTATCGATGAGCCCTTCGCGACCCGCCATGCAGTGGAAGAAGAACTCTTGCGGCTGTATGCCCGTCATAAAACGTCCGTCGATGAAGCCACCGGCGCGTGGGGAGATGTCGTAAGGAAGGAAACTCGGAAGCGAACGTCCGGATATCATTAATGGCGGCCGTTTGCCTTCCAATTCTATTTGGCCGAGCAAACAAGAGATTTGCATAGTGTTAACTGTGGACCCTTTAGCTCCAGACTGCACCATCAACTGCAGATTGTTGTAAGGGAACTTTTCCAATAAGCCTTCAGACAAGCAAACCGTATTGATCTTATTTGTGTAAGAATCCAACGCGCTCTTGTACTGCCTATCTAAATTGGCTCTAAATTTTGGATCTTTTATGAGCATCTCGCCAATCGTCTCTTTCAGTTTGTTCTCATCGACGCCCTCCGGGAGCTCGGTTGCTTTGGCGGCAGCGACTCTACCAACTTGCCGTACCAAGGAGACGAAGTCGTCTCGCTTCTTGTTCGCTTCCTCGGTAACCAAAATATCCTTAACGCCGAGTGTGAATCCCAGCCACTGCAGATAGAATGTGAACACCTTCGAGAAAGAACTAAGCAGAGCACTTGAACTATCGCCTCCGTACAGTTCATACATGCAGTGAACGAGGCCGTAAGGCGTCGCGCCGTAATGCGTCTTGTCCAATACGCCACTCAGCAGTTCACCTTTCCGTATGACAACTTCAGCTTCGGACATCACGTTCGGGTCTCGGAATAGAGTGCCGCCGGCGTTCCAGGGCCTCGGCGGTTCCCTCTGCCACGCCTTTGAACTAATTTTCGCTTTCCCCGTCAGTGTCAGATACGGTCTCCCTTTCGGTATGCTGTTAATGATTACTGTGGACAAAATTTGTTTACCGGACCACAGCGCGACCGGTTTCAAAATGGTCGGAGGCAACAGCTTAATTTCGCCCTTGTGATTTGACAATGCTTGAAAAACTAATTGCTGGTAATCTGCTTTCGTGAAGAATGCACCCCTTATAGACATCTTCACACCGGATATGACATGATCCTGAATCAAGCCGCTAAGTGGCGTGCCGTCCTTCGGCACGAGGTACTGCTGTCGGACAGACATAATGTTGTATGCTTCGCTTCTGGCTATTTCGTTCTGTGGAAAATGTGCGTTCATCTCGTCTCCGTCAAAATCGGCATTGTACGACTTGCAGTTGGCGTAATGTAGCCTCAAAGTTTTCTCGCCTTTGAGGATTCTAGCTCGGTGGGCCATCATGCTGGGCTTGTGAAGGGACGGCTGCCTGTTCAAAATTAACACATCACCATTGACTAGATGCCTGTGTACTATCTTCAATTCTGACGTTTTGTACTCATCGGGAGTCAATAGTCTTTTAGCGAGACTCCTCCTTTTATCGATCGAGTCCGGTGGTATTCTAATCACCCTCCCATTTTTTATTTCAATCTTCTCGGCGCCCGGATGTTTATTTGGCCCGTTAATAATCATTTTTCTCAATTCATCCACATTCCATTCAGTAACCGGTACGGGATAGGTGAGTTTTGTAGCAAAGGCGTCGGGGATGCCTATTTCATCAATATCAACATTTGGATCAGGTGTGATGACTGATCGAGCCGCGAAGTTAACTCTTTTCCCCATCATATGCATTCTAATCACTCCGGTTTTCTTTTCTAAAATCTGCTTCAAGCCCTGGCTCGTCGAACCCTGTTCTTCGCAGCTCAGGAGGAAATTTATTTGTTTTTGCAACTCTTGCCAGATGGTATGCAGCTTCTCTGGTGCCGTTTTACCGGCAACACTTTCGTAAGCTTGTCTTGGATTTGGTTCCAGGCCGTCGATAGCTTTCTGTTGATCAGAAGCTGAAAGTACTTGCAACACAGCTCTTGCTTTATATGACGACTGCATTATATTTTTGTAGATATTCGTTTGCGGATGTTCAATCAATTCCCCCTGTAAAACGTTACATGGCCTAACGCACGGTGGCAGTACTGGGACAGTCTGCATAAAAAATATATCTGTGGTGGGTTTTAAATGTGAATTTTTTAAAACCGGTATGCAACATGACAGAAGCTCTTCATCGTTTTGCGCAATAGCACTACAGTAGCGTTTTATTTCATCGGGCATTAATATTTTTATGCCTCTTGCATCATCAGATGTTAAATTATACATGATTTTGTTTTCTGATGTTGTAACTTTAATCATTTTATTTGTGCAGTACATACAAGTTTTGGCAACATTCATTGCTCTAAAGAAATTACCAATGATCTTAGAACGCAGCTTATCTGTATTTTTGCTATGGAAAGATTCATTTATTGCATCCCTCTTTTTAAGTAGTTTTTGGCATTTTCTTATGAATTTATGTGGCTTCTCAGGTGAACTATCACTCTGGAAGTTTTTCACATCACCTACAAAATTTTCTAAATCTAATGCTGCTGTCACATGGCCTGCATCTAGTAATTGTAACTGAAGCTTTAAAATAGACTTCAGCTTGTCATCCATTTGGATTTTGAAACATTTTAAACAGCTGATCCGAAACAGTGTGTAAATAGTTTTGATAAACAAAGGATTTACAACTACAAGAGGTAACTCAATATGTCCAAAGTGACCAGGGCAATGTAGTTGTGAGCTGGAGCAGGTAGCACAGATATCATTGCGGTCTCTTATAGGGCCTAATGCTGAGTCATAAAGGCCTCCTTTTGTAGCATTTCCCATTGTATCGAAGGAAACCAAATTTGTTATTTTTAACACACTTAATTTTTTTACATCTTCATCACTGAACATTAGGAATTGTACGGAGTCGGGATCCACAGATGTTAGCCCGGTCAGAGCCGACGTAAATCCTGCGTTTGAACCCATTTCTTATTTCTGGAAAAGGTGGAGAAAAATTAGTAACCTACAAAAAAGTACACAATAAATTCACAATGCACTATCAATAACTACCCCTATGTATCACCTTGATAACACCATATAAGATAATAAATTATCCAAATAACATTATACATTTACTTAACAAAATTCTTATACCATACACTATATTAAAATAAAAACAGGCGACAAAAGTCAAAACCACATGGGAAATAAGTAACAGATAATTAAAATTTAATATTAGCAATATCAATAAATATTTTTTATTCAACTATGCTCATTTGATTTCAATTTAAATTTTAGCAAAAAATATCTTTTTGTTATTTTCCTGTTTATTAACAAATTATTAAGGTAATGAAGTAAATTGTTGCATATAGTTAAAATATTTCACGTATGATCACTTTTTAATTTAATCTACAACATCTTTGATCAGTCAGTCAACATGGCGGCCCAAGATGAAGTTGACGTATGTGAAAGTTGGGAGGACATGGACGATATTGGCGTAAGTTGTACTGGAATAACGACTTCTAGGAATATCGCGCCTCGTTGCCGGCCGCCATCGTACCGTTTGCACAAAAATTCCTCTGTTTCAGTTGGATAATAAGATCAGACTGATGTCCAGTGTTCCTGCCCCCGTGAAAACTACATTGAAAAGTTGCAAGGTTACCAACGTAATAGTTGAAGACAACGCGTGTATCGGAGCTCAGTGTATGATGCCGGAGCCAGCTATTCGCATCCTGAAACGACCGTCGACCCTTGCGAGTGGTCAGCTAAACGGCGAAAGTCGCGCGCGACCTGTGAAAACACTCGAACAAAGGCAAAAGGAATATGCCCAAGCCCGTTTACGTATATTAGGCGAGGCACGAAGCCCAGAAGACGTTATTGACGATAAGTATGTTATTTTTTTCTCTTATTCCAGCGTTTATACTTGCAACCTTTTTAATTTGCTCAACTAGTATGACTAGTTTTAAAACATTCAAACTAAGATCTTTTTTTACGGTACCATGGTATGGACTAATATTAAAATTTTGAAAACTACATTTGAAAATAAACTATTTACTTGTGATTTGTCGTAATTATCATATATCTCATTTATTATTTATTACTTTTAGTAAAAGGTTGTGTACATACTTCTCATTAACTATTATATAATTCATACATCAAACTATTATATCTGAAAATCACAAAATTTTCAAAGATTGTGAATGAAAACTGAAAAGTAAATATTTACCTTTCTGTTTTGATATCTTAGAATTTTGGTAATTTCTAAAATTTCTTGTAGTTTATAAAAATTAAGAGATGCGGAACAAATTTGAGTTATGAAAGAAATAAAATTGCAAATAATAAATTATAATATATGTTCAATTACAAATTGGTGAATATAATATGTTTATTATGAATTTTCAGTTTGACAAGGTTGCAAGAGAAGTTCCAAGCGAAAAATATAAATGAAACACCAAACTCTGGCAGAACGAAGAACAATTGTCATAGCGATAGCAATACCAAAGGGAAAGAGAGGAAAGTACTCGCACGATTGCCACCTGGTGCCACCGCTTCAGGGATATTCCCATCACCCCCACCACCTGGTGTCTTAGTGATAAGGACACCGCGAGGGCCTGATGGCACCAAAGGTTTCCTGCGAAGGTAGCATTAATGTAACATTGTAAGATATTTAAGTTACATTCTAAATTAAAATGTTAAGCGTCCACCCATGAGACTAGACCATGAATATGTCTTCTACTATTAATCATTTGTTATAATCATAATAGTTCTAGTGGTTTGTTTCATAATTTCTAAGACAATTTGTGTTATACATCCCAAAATCAATATGCACCTAAAAAAAAATCTTCACATAAACTGAACTCTAAT
The DNA here is from genome assembly GCA_018245475.1 of Pharmacophagus antenor. NCBI lineage: Eukaryota > Metazoa > Arthropoda > Insecta > Lepidoptera > Papilionidae > Pharmacophagus > Pharmacophagus antenor. The sequence goes on from DWQX01005935.1 coordinate 6,209, forward strand.
GCAATTTGTAACTTCATAATGAGGCACTTTTTATAGTTTTATATTGTATAAATATCAATATATTTTTGCATGTTGTTATGTTACATGCAAGTTGAATGATGCGTCTTAACTGAACAGCATTCAATAAAGCTAATGAAAGCTATCCAGTTCTAAGAATTCTCATTGAGAATTTAATTGTTTTTAAATTTGATCTAAAATGAAAGAGGTGTCTGATAAAAACTGTTGGGAGTCCAAGCAAAAAGGATCTAGTGCTCAGTATTTAGTTTCCGAGACATAAGCAGTTTTACAAAGTTTTCGTAAGGAATTACGTTTTGGCGTTAAAAAATAATTATTAATTATTGCTCAAGTATTACAAAGGAGTGATTAAGTTTTTTTTTTGATTTAAGACAATCATTGAAAATGCTTTTTCTCAAATCAAGCTTTCCAGAGTTTCTACTTCAAATGTCTTATAGAAAAAAGTGCCTGTTTTTTTTATTTGTGTTTCTAAATTTCCTTATCATCAAAAGACTTTTCTAGATATAGAATCTATTCTTAACTCAATACTCCACTACAGACCCATTCTGTTTGGATGTTTACGATAATTTCTTCTCTCCGTTGATTTCTCCCTACATATATTGGCGTAAAGTTTGTATATCTGATATTCACCTCTGGTAATGACCCTGTTTAAACCATCAATTTAAGACATAATCTCATCAGCATACAATAAGGTGTATTTGTTTAAAAATTATTTTACGTAATGTTTTCACAATAGAACTTTTCTACGAGAGTGTGTTATGTATTTTTTGAGCATTTATCTAGGTTGGATCTTGAAGAGTTATATATATTTCATATAAGGTCATATTATAATTGTAGGAGAAATTTAGAAATTGTGAAATGAATTGTTGTTAGTTAATAAAATGTGCTCATATGGGAACAAAGATTAGTAGCAGTACAATAAATATTTTTTTATGAGATGCTAGCTGGACGGTGTGTAATAAGTGTCCGAACTGAACACTGTTGAAGACATAGTTCGGAGACAAAGTATCAATACTGTAACTGGTTTGAGAGCATTCAAACAATACTGAGAGATTATATTTTTGTTTTATTTTTAAATGAATTGTTATTCGGCCAATGATTAGGCAAGAGGTCCGATAGTAAATTGTAGTTATCTTAAATCTTACTAATGGAACACTTTCCTTTTAATTTTATAAATAGCCATATGGAATTTAGCGTTTGCGGTATGTTTAGATGGAAGAAAATTATCAGATTTTGTGAGATTTTAAAATGAAAACGATGACTGTTACAGCTGTCAAGTGCGGCCACATTTTTATATCCTCTAACCTGGTAATCATATATTTTTGTATGAAAACCTTTCACATATTACCTATCCGTGCATATCAAAATGAAAACTCCCAATGAACATGATTACTTATGTGTTCTCTTTTGATGTATAAAAAAAATGCAGATTTGTACACGGAGACAGTTTTACTATTGGTGCATATATGTTAATTTATTAATTAGGTAATATTTTTAATTATCGTTTGTACATTTGTGTTATTTAAATTTATGTGTGCACATAGTACAATGTATATACATTTGTACTATTAATAGTGAAACTCCAATGGATGTGAACAAACAATTCATTTTTTAGCTTAGAGATATGCGTTGGATTGTGATATAGAAGTAAATGTCTTATTACAAGCCTCATCAGTTCTTAACCCTTTGCACTCCCTAGTGTTTTCTTTCTTTTACCCGGGTCACATTTTTGCTTTAGAGCCTCTCGAGTACAGAATTTAACTTAACTCAAAAGATATCACTCTCTGTTGGGTTTTTGATTAAATTCATTGAACGCAAACTATTCCAGTTTTTCTGCAATGCAAAGAGTATAGCGGCTACTACGGAGTGCAAAAGGTTAAGTTTGTATACTTTAGATGTAAATGAGATTGTATTAGCTTATTAAGAATATACAGTGCCAATGTTGTGTAGGCTTTATGTACTCGGATTCGTTCCGGAAAGTTCTACAGTGTTCTATGAATCACATAAGGTATTTACTTCTGGACTTGGAGTAATCAAATATTTTTTTATTATCAATGTGACTGTGCACTTGAATTAATGTCTTTAAAACACAAATTCTTTTTTGGGTCTAAATTGTTAAAAAAAAAAATAGAAATTAAAAACCCAAAAGTTACATAACTTTATTTTCTGGATTTTAATTCTTTTTTTATAAAATTCAATTTCCTACACAACTGTGGCACACTGTGTTGTATGTACAATGCATTTACATTCTGTCATGAGAGAAATTGCATGACGTGACATCACAGCGCCTATTTTATCTGTGGACGCACGTTACTGCAACATTTGACACATTCTGAAGAGCAAAATTGAAAAAAAAAGAAACTGTCAAAAATGTATCACCCTCAGTGATTTTTATGCGATTTCTTCGATTGAGCGCGCAATATAAACTGACGTGAGCTTATTCAATTAAAATATAGATAAGATTTAACCTATTTTCGTAAATAGGCATTTTAAATTTAAACTAGTAGGACGACTTGAATATTAATAATAACAATAATTATTAAAAAAAAACTATATATTTTTACATCATGACCATTTTGAACTACGTGTAAATATTTATATTAGAAAATTTTAAGCGAGAAGTGTAAGCATTACTAGATAAGTTTGTTGTAGTCGGTATACCACCTAATAAATGTTTTTGTACGTTATTTAAGCGTAAGTATCAGACGTAGTTGATTTTATTAATGATATACAGGAACGCGTCGAACTGCAGCTCGTGCCAATGTGAATAATTTTAAAGTTTCGTAATTTGGATACGAACGTTTCGGGTCGGTTTTACACCCCACGTTTGCCCTCGAGCGGGCAGCGTTTCGCGCGCTAGTTGAATTATTTTTCTATGCTATATGAGAACGTACATTCGACTGTAACATAGTGTTGAAATAATATCTATATGAACAAGTCTTAATCTGTCCGCAAGACGCAACAGAATTGATTAGAATTAACCCTCCGACCGCCGCGGGCGACGTGGGAATGGTTTTACGCTTGTTTTGTGAAGTGTTTTCCGGCACGGCATTACCGCGCCGTATCCATGTTTCGGTCGTTTGTATGACGTAATACGGTTATTCCCCGTCGTATATATACGTTTAGCCTCGGGAATAAAGTAAGCGGGTCAAAATATAAACCAATTGCATAATAAACTGGATTATAGTTGGCCGTTCGTTACTAACGCCCGCTAACACTTTTAGTGTTGAGCTATATAGATTTCACATATTTTCCAAAAAATTGATAGTATTTATGGGAGAAAAAGTAATTTATTAATTGGGTGTGTACCAAAATCCCATTTTCTGTAGTCCGTATTTCGACGCTGCGTAATTTAGTATTCATACAGTCGATCTATCGACGACGGTTCGCGCTCAAAGGGTTAAAATATGCCCGCCGTGTAGAGGGTTAATGGAGTAATTGCGTAGTTAAAAAAAATCGAGCGTAGTCTTACTTTTGGTCTCTTCATGGCGATACTTGCGATATTGTTGTTTTAGGCTCACGCTCGCCACGTGTCGTCGAAGTGTACCCCACAATACGGCGGCCGGTTTGTATTTGCGGTTAGTCTTACAGCGTTCCGAGTTATATTGGCATCATTGACATATCGTTAAGTCGTACGATTAGTTTACGTATGATTTAATATACACGTAAGGTAACATAGATTATAAAATTAAACATTCTGACACCGATATGAATTAATTATAATGTCCGATCCGACTTATCGGATGGTATAAAGCAGTTTCTAAACCTATTTGGTCTCGCATGCCATTTTTTGAGTAAAAAAAATTTCTAAGCCCCTCGATCCTTGCAATTTTTATCCTGTGAGTTCCAAAAAAAAAAAAAATACAAAAATCCAATGAATTATATTACCTATTATTTTTAAAGTTGCCGGATTGGTCCCCTTAATGACAGAAATGCCCCTCCCAACCTTGTGGGGCCTACGCCCCAACTTGGGAAGCACTGGCTTAAAATGTACTTGCTCTCTATACATACTTCGGTTAACCTAATAATCTTCGTCCCCTCGAATCTATTTCCGAAGCCCTTTGCGCCTGCGCCGCGTATTTTTCCGAGTCTTACATTAAAATTTCGTTACCTGTCTATTGATGCATCTAAAACATCATCGACATTATGATAAATTAAAAACAACTTGCATAGTTGAATTATAATCTTATAAAATGCGCACAATTTTAATATTACGCCCAGTGCTCACGTACGTGATTGTAGGAACGGGTGTTGCCAAATTTTGCGTGAATGCCTTAATGTAGTGTTGCCTTGTATTCATACTGTGGTCAAATTGTCCCATCGCTAATTTTGTGTGGTAAATTTCAATTTCGTTTTATAACATTGACAAAGGTTCTGTGAACTAATATGTACATATCGGAAAACATGTTCTTGGATTTTTTTAGTTATTTTTTTCGAGTTATATTGCGTTCTTTAACTTCAAGTATACGACCACTGCGTATTGAATTTTATCGTATTTTTATTTAATATTTGTCGGCTGCATGCTCCACGTGCCTTTGACGTTTGTGTCCGATAATTTTTTTTTAAACTCATCTTAATGATTGTCTGTATTTGATTTGTTTTGAAAGTTGTGTTGAGTGTTGAATAAAGCATTGTGAATATTATCGTTTTCAAAGACGCGCAGAATGGTTGCTGTTTGTAGGAAAACGAAATCGCCTCCTAACGGACGCAAACGAAGAAGTATGTGACGATATAAATGTTATTTCAAACTCAACCGATCGTGCACGACACTTTGCATACTACTGTGTAAATATATTAGGTTATGAATTTATATTTTAACCGAGAATATTATTAAAAAAAAAATTGTTAAAAAAATTATTTCTTATTTTCCCCGTTCGTTGTTTTGTTGGTTTGCGTGACGCGTGAATAAAACTGTCGTATTACTGCTTACGACTGTTGGCAACGTAACGCTGGTTATGTTTGTACGGAGTTAAAATGTGCTTATTAGCATTGAGACAAAATGTTTTAACCACTTTTCAGACTGAATCATAGTAATATTTGCACGACAGTGCTCGGCGACGTGACAGTGTGATAATCACCTAGCTCATTCTATCTTTGGCGAGAGAAATTATTGACAGGTTGATGTTTGTCTGAAATGGGAAATTACTCTCTGTATTCAGTTTTAGCGGCTTTGTAGCTTGGCCAAAGGATTCCTTTTGTATGTATATATATATTTGTGGGTCCGCCAGTGTTGGTAGCAAGGATTTTTTTTGATGTACGTAAACGACCACTTCATGCTGGTAAGATGTGTCGTAAAGGGACCATGGTAATCCTATCAGGCTTCTCTTTCTTACACGAGTGATGGAGCGCCACAAGTCTGCCTCCAATTATAGTATAAGATCGGTCGGACATCCGCAGCAAATCTGTTTAGCTTGGCTTCCATAAAACGTGCTCCAGAGAGTGGGGCGGCGAAATTCAATTACGACGATTCTCTATCCCGGTTCACCGCTAGACTGATTGCTGGCGTAAAGAAGAGAGAATGAAGACTGATTACGGCATTACGCCTAGTTGGTAGATGGTAGACAATGGACTGGCTCATATTTGGATTTCAAGCGAGCTGTTGCGCATGATTGAAAGGCTGATTTTAATGCGCTGCCACTAACGTTTGTAGGGTTTTTCAGGAGCTTATTTGCGACTGCCTCCGTGATGCAGTGGTTTAGCCGCTTGCCTTGTAAAGCTGTGGTAGCGGGTTCGATTCCCGGGCCAAGGGAGTAACGGAGTCTGGATGGTAGTAGAGTTTTTCGAACCCAGCTGACTAACTAAATGTCAATCTGCCGCCATACAGCATTGCTATGTGTCGGCAGCTATATAAGTGAGATCCAAATGTATTCGGAGCGAACACGTTTCACCATCTACGGCCTCA
>DWQX01005936.1:0-12124 GCA_018245475.1 Pharmacophagus antenor
ATACGCATCATCTGCGCTTTTGCCGCTTTAATTTACAATATATCTAATATAAAAAGCAGCACAAATCTTTAAAATTATATGCAAGTATAAGTATATGCAAGTGCATAGTTATGAATTAAAATTTAATCAACCATTCGTCCAACTTTTAGTACGTCAGCGCAATGAAGTTTTAAATAGATACACTTTGAGCAACTATGTGCGGCATACGTAGGTAACACTGTTGGAAGTGTTTAGGAGTTGATGTTTGCGAGCCAACTAAGTAAATGGATTGAAAATCAAAAGACACAAGCGGCGATGAAGTATGCAATATTATATTTCGCAACACGTTGGGAAATATTATACGAATACTGAATGATCCAATTTTCAAACAACGAAAATACCGTAAAATCTTGATTGATAAGTCCACGACTATTATAGACATGTTTGATTACACACTTTAATAATAAAATTCCTGTGATAAAATCTAAAGCACCTGCATGGTGATCGTTCGTTATTAAAAAACCGTTTACCAATTTTTTTTTCAAGGGTATACGCATCGTCGTTATAATAACGGACCCGAATGTGAAAAAACAATGCCTGTTATAGGAAAATTGAATTTTGAATTTGTCCACTGGAAAAGAATTGTTGAGCACATTTACCATTGAAAAACGAGCAAAGTACGTGTTTTAATTTAACCCTACGATGAACAGAGTATGTAGAAGCAGGTTTATTGACAAGAGCTTAAATAAGTTTCAAACACAGAACTATTGTATTATATTCCATTCTAAAAAAGAAAATGTTTATTGTCGACAGGTTTAACAGACACATCCGTCCAATGAAGTAGAATCGAAATTGTGCTGCGAGGTTAATGGAAATAAATAGCAATATCCATTAAATATTCAAAGGCTGATAAAACCCGTAGCGTACAGCTCATAAATATTAAACACAATATTACGCGCGGGGTGATCACGGCTGTGTCCGTTCACTAACAAATTGATCTGTCATTGCGGTACCACAGCCTTTAAATCTATTACTTCTGCCGGCTCCGCGAATGATCCATCGTCATGATTGATATATCGCTTGATCCGATCCGTTTGACGCGGGATCGGATATTTTTGTTTGAGTTTCGTTGTAGTATAATTTACGCACAATATACCCAAATTACTTCCAGGCATATTTTTATATTTACGAAAAAGATAATACGATGAAAATAAGGTATTATTGGGTGTTTCGTCACCTTAAGAAATACGATGGCAGGTGTCATCATATACCTAGACACAGTGTTCTTCAGATCAGAGTACCGGAACAAAAATTCAGACTACGTTAAGATTTGCACAGTACTGTTTGACTAAAGAATTAGGCACCGTAGTTTTACCTACAAAGATGGCTAGTTGTTGACGTGAAACATTATCAAATAGATGTTGCTTACAATTAAAATGATTAAATATCCCAAAGATTCCTGGTCTCGCGCCGGCGAACATTAAGTACTAATCCGTTGCGTAACTGACAGTTAATACTTTGTCTAATAAATTGATACGTCAAGGGAGGGCCGTGCAATCTCGCCCGGGGTTACATCCATCAGCCCTAGGGCCCAGAGCTAATGATTGATGAGATCGATCGGTGACTGGTTATCTGACGTCAGAGGTCACTATTCCCCCCGATCTCCCCTGCCGCCGGCCACCCCTCCCGAGGTTTATTTTTCGCAGAGATTCTCGCAGAATTACGGGGAGCGCAGTTTGCATTACGTTCGGCAATAGTTTACCCTAATGGCTACGTTTAGAGCGGGTTTAATACAAGGGGAATGCAACGTTGCTTTCGCGAAAGATTAATACCGCACGATGCGGCGTTCTGAAGTCGTAAAATGCAATATGATGTTGGATGTAAGCGTTAAATTATTAAACCCAAATTCTTAACATTTTCTTAATACAATAGTTTAAAATTTTAAAATCCCAGTATTTTACACAGAAAAATAATGTTTAATGTAAATAAACAGAGAAGCTCTTTCTATTCAAAACCTCTTCTCTCTTTTAAAGAACTACTATTAGTGGTAAGTAGCTAATATCTGTCGCAACAGTTGGAGCTGCTTTCATTAGTAATTTATTAAATGATCGATTCTAATAAGGAAAACGTTATTGCTATAAAAATATTTAAAAACAGAGTACAAAGCCTATCAGAGTATTAATCAACATTGTAAGTATCGCTCCTCTCGAAAATTACCCGATGTCGGCCGGCCGGGAGGATGCCGAAATGAAATGCAAATTAAGGAAATTTATTATTTTTTCAGCGGTCTAAAAGAAGAAATACCAAGGGAAATATAGTACATGATTAATAAGGGCCGGACGGGATTTCCTTAAGAAAAGTCGTAACGCAAACGATCACAATACTTTTATTTAAAAAAATAAATATTATTTTACAAACGAAAAATAAATGTTCCTTTACAAGTAAGTCAATCATTTATACACATTATTTGTCATTTTACTTTAGCTTCACGGACGTAGTGAACAAAATAGATACTTCACTGTTTTAGTTCACTAGAATGGTATATTCATTAAATAACTGTCACCGTCGAATAATTATTAATATTGATTGCCAGGGCTGTTTGATTGCTTCCATGTCATCTCCGCCTTATAAAAAGTTATGTATATTCGGCAAACAAAACAAAAAAAAAAGAGGAAGTGGAAGAGGATCGGTAGGTCACATAAAACGACACAAAATTAAAAAAAAATTATAAAAGGAAAGATTGAAGGGTGGATAAGCAACGGACTATGTAGTATAAAATTACATTTACTAAATCAAAGGGAACGTGAGTGTAGTGACATAGATCTGAAGAAACTTTCTTGGCTAAGGAAAGAATAATGTGGGGATTGGTCCGCAGACAAGTCCCTGCATTATGAAGAGGGACAATAAAAACGTCATTATTTTTTTTATGAAACACTCCTTTATAAAGTTGTGTGAAACTAGAAGGGTAAGGGGCCTACAAATAGACTGTTACGACTGCCAATATTTCAACCCCTGTCCATTGTCTACTCTAAAAAACGAGTTATTCCCCGTGGATACTGTTTCACGCTCGAAATACTCGGAATGTATAAGCGAAGCAAAATATCGTCCCGATTATCCAACCGAGACGTCTTTTTAATAGTATAAAGATTGCCTACAAAGTAAAACGTCGTGGTCCTAGACTCCCAGACATTTTGTCCGTGTGGTGAACACAAAATCTAGAAGATCGATGTTATCTACGACTGTCTTAAAAAATATGTACGACACATGAACACATTGATATATTTTAAAGATCCTATATATTTTTTTTTTTAGTTAGTCCAAGTAAATAATAAAGAAACATATCCATGTGATAAATTTTTCTCATCTCGCCTCATGATTCCGTGCAACTTAGAACGTATCCAGCAACATTTGTATCACTTAATGCAGACTACATGCATAAGTCTCCGGGCGCGTATTTCCGACACAGCCGACTCGTGGACACGCGCGCTTACGCAGGGAAACGAATATAAATACGGGTCTTTTGGGCGCACCGCGTGTATAAATAACAACAAACATCCGGACAAGGCTTAACGTGCCCGTTTTGAAATAGTAGGCAGCCGTCACGATCGGTAATGGAGCAACCTTGGTTGAAAAATTTCTGGAAAATTGCAGTGAGAAAATATGGCGAAATCGGATGGCAGTTATTTCCAATACGCTACGGAATTTATTTGGATGGGTATAGACCACGCTATGACTATGCGAAAAATCGTGTTAAACATTCCTTATAGTAAAAAATGGATCGGACAGTTATTTAGAAGAGATTCCTTAAATCTATGTTATTTGTAGTAATATAAAAAAGTTGTATCTTAATAAAATAGCATGGTTTATATTTAAATTATATATTTCCTTAACGAAGACCATTTCAATATGTGATTGACGGCTTACTTGATATGGTAAACCTAGTGTTGATACAGCGTGTATTTCACCAGCCGATGAGGAATGTATAAGTGACGCTGCGTATCGAGCTCAAGAGAGCTATTGAATTTATTCAGGTAGCGAGATTTAAGATCTAATGTCGTTTGGTGAAAAGCGTTCTGTAGTTCTAAATATAAATCCTATTCAGTACGAAAACATCCACTGATGTGCATGCGTATCACAGCCATAGTCCAACGTCTCGTTGGTCCTAACGATTCGTTGAATTTAAACTAAATAATAATTTTCAAAAAAAAATAGACTCGAGTTTTATACGAAAACGGTCTCGATCGATGACCACTAATATTCTCTTAATGAACGCTTACACGATGGAATAGCAAAGACATCGATAAACAACGTGGGCGTGAACTAAGATATTTTTATCCAATTACATCGCCTATCTGTCGGAAATCATCAGTCGACCTCCATTAGTTTAATAAAAGAGATTCTTGATCATTTTGTTTTTGTAATAAATGTAACTGTTTCGATACAAAGAACAAGACATTTTTTTTACTTTGATTTTTTTACTACAATAATCGGTGTGTTTTTAAATTCCATAAATATACAACCCCAACCTTTTTATCTATTGGCATATTATGTTAATTATGATGCGTAGGCAATAATTTAATCTATTTCCTTTAAAATTCTTTGCACCGGTGTAAAACCGTAACGGCGAAAATAAAAATTCGTATCGTTCGGAATGATATCTGAAGTATACTCTTTTGTGTCTTTACAAGTAAGTATATGTTCTAGTTACTATTTTAATAAGAAAACAATGTACTGCTATTCTACGGTAATACTATTATTAAATATGGCTGCCAATAGTACTTATTCCTTCATATTTCAGTCAATCAACAGCTATATTAAAAAATTAATTTTTTTTTGGTATGAAAATGACCGTCTAAAAACCGCTAAAACTTTATTTCAGTTTAGTTTGTAAAAGTTTGTATTTGAATTTAAGACAATGCGATATGCTTACTGTCATTTTAATTTAGTTATTACGTTATTTAAAAGTATGATGAACCAAGTATTACTCAATCGTTTACAGAAAATCAGATAAAATATATTTCTTCGCTAGCACATTGATATAAATATAAATAAGTGATAATAGTATTAGTTTTCAAGTGTCATAGCGCTTAAAAAAAATCTAAATCGCATAACCATGTTCACTACTTAATTAAACGGAAAAGCAATAAAGACTGCGTGAGCTCCGACTGGATGCGCGAACTTCGCTCGGGTCCATCAATATTATATGAGGCCTGTCGACGCAATTTCCCACACTGTATATTTAAACACCTCTATATCTTTCGACGTAATCTTTCTGCATATTTGACTCGGCGGCTAACGCGAATTACAATGCGTACTGACAAAAAGCAGCTAGCGAAACGTTGCGGCGAGGTGTTTTGTCGCATCGCGATCTTGCCCACCGGGGCCCGCTTCCGAGCAGCCGCCACTCCTGTTATAACTTTGAGTTAGTTGTATGTATAGCTTGATTGTTTGCATCGTTAAGTATTGTCAGAATTAAACATTATATCGTACTTCAAAGCTATTGAGAACAGAACTACGTATCCCTCTAGTCGTAGATTTTTCAAAGCACAACTAGGCTGCCAGAGAGGACCGAGTTCTCTTTTCTCTCGGGATTTCTTTAAGTTCAGTCTAGGTAAAACGCTGATTAACACAGTGATATATACGAACTGAATAAGAGTAACAGAAGACAATGCTCATAACTATGTACAAAATTGCACATGTCCATCAGTCTAACATGAACTGATAATGATGAAACAGATTCCTTTAAACTAAAATAATTAAAAACTTCAGAGGTAACATAAAGGGAATATATAAAATAATGTACGCGATAACGTAGACCTAAAAAGTTAAATATTTATTAAAATTAATAATACTTGTTCCATGAAACTTTTCTCGTCCAATTAAAATTGACAAGTGTCGTAAGTTTAGCTTAACAATTTTTACATATAACCTGGAATGAAATTAATGTTATATTTACAACTATATTTGTAAAGCAAACCTTAAGTCTTTCCAATTAAGTCTGATTTAGGACAGTAAGTCCCACTGTTCGTAGTGTGCTGTATTATAAACAAACTGAAATAATCCCCGTGGGTATTGTTTACTATTCCTAAGGACTGCAATATATTTTAGAAAGCTAAAAGCTTGCACAGGAATTATACCAAAAGTCAAATTAAATTTTAAAATGTACAAAGCTTTGCTAGTTTTAAATTTATAGTTAACGTTATCGTATATATTAAAATTTTAAGGTTCATTGGCTGACTAAACTAAAAAGATTTTGTGACTGATGATGATGATGATGTCACTGAAGATTCCTGAGACCTATGCCTGACAATAGCCATCAATAGGCAAAATACATATATAGCATGAATTAGTTATTAAGTGAATACGTCAGTATTGGATACCACCAGAAATAGCAACTGCATGACGCGTAAAAAATATAATATTTTCTCCGTTAATAATAATATCGTCGTCATAATGCAAAGATAAAAGGACTTTACATTGAATTTGATACGGTTGAATATTGAAAAGTGTTTTTTTAAACATCTTGAGTATCAGAATGCGACATCTCTCGCATAATATGAGACATCAACCCATTAGAAGTGAAGGGATCAGCAACATCCGCCAATTTAGTACCGCCGGGTAACAGTCTCACCTGTTGTGAACTTTTACGGTTTCACCGAGGTTTACAGCTCGCAATAATGCGGTTTATTATAACCGCCATAAGGAGGTATTATCGCTGCATACTCGGTTTTATGGCCGCGTTCGTACGTGTCTAGATGGTGTGATAAATGATGCACGAGCAATGTATACGACTCACAAGCGATATTATGAAGTGGTTCGTCTTCATACATTTTTATTTCGCCGATACTGGGTAATGTTAGAAACATTAATATTAAATGTGGCAGTTATAAGGTATGATCAAAAATCTTAAGTCACCATTACTGAGTAATAGTATAGCTGATATTAATACGCTCTCTTATAAAAAAATGTTGAAAAGATCGTACTTTTAGTTGATTGTTTCCAACAGTTATAACAACTGAATATTGTTGCCTAGTTGTAGATACGTTATCTAATTATATTTGTACCCAACATATTAGAGTCGTATATTCTATTTAAATATCAATTATATTTAATACATAAATATCACCGTTTTTATCACAAGCATAAAAATAATATGTTTTTATTTATTATTTGTTCCCTTCTTGTTAACGCGAAATGTTAGTATACAATTCTTTTCTATTTATCACGCTATCAAAATTTTACTATCCGAAAAGATAGGACACTATTAACTCGTTTAAAATAGCTATCAAATACTAACTTCCTAAGTGAAAGGATATAGGGATAGTGACTCATAATAATTCTTGTCTCCAACAATTATTAAAATCATATCCATATGAAATAAAAGACAATATAAGTGAACCGAACCCCAAATTGTAAACTCCTACAAACAAATAGGCGCGGAATAAAAACACGCAAAGTAAAACAAAGTAGAGCTCAAAATCCATAGTGGATTTTACTCGTATGCTGAAGAAAGTTATAAAGAACTGGTGGGGCTCCATCGACATTTCTTCGAGCGTGAAGTAAATTTTGCAGAAAAAAAAAACAATCTGAAGCAGACGGAGCACAAAAAATTATGCATATGTTATTGAAGACTAGTGTTTCCAAAGTGAGAATATCTAAGCAAAGAGAGACAAAAACAACGAAACATTAAACAATATGATTTTAGACGTGAAATAAGTGACACACTGGACAAATGTATAATGTAAGTATGTAAAATATGAATGCCCGATATTCAGGAATTTATTTACAAGAATAAGAAAAAGATATTTTTTGCACTAACTAAATATAAACGTCGTATTTCGAAAAAGATGTGATTTTTTTTTTGTATATTTCAATGAGTTTATTTGAAAATATTTATTTTTATTAATTTACTACATGAAATTACTATCGTTCAGCATACGCATATCGCCGATACAGAGGTGTTATTGTGTGTACGAAAAATATATCCTTATTGTCACCGTTAGTTTTGAGTATTTTCTTATTATCTCGATACTTTATAATATTGTAACATAGTATCGAAATCTCAACAAAGATATCGAGTCACATATCACACCGTAGTGGAACTGTTTTAATCATATTATATTGGCCACAACATTGGAAACAATCCGTTCACAAATTATGTATCTAATAGATTATAAACATTTGAAGCGAAATTACTGGTGCTTATTTTGAATAAAGAAATGGAAACAGTAAGATATTTTCTTCAATAAAATTGCGGCAATTACATATTATTTTATATTACTTAATGCATTTACTATATTCATAAAAATGTAATACTTGTTAATAAAATACGGAATAATGAATGCAGATACTGATTCAGTTTTATTTTTATAATTGTACAAGTGTCTGTCGTAGTTTTTATGCATATAATGTAGAGAGTTCGCGTAACGAATTAATTCGCCGATGTAGAAACGTCTTGCGTCGCGATTGCTTAAGACAAATGTTGCGGCACGAAATCGGGCCTGAATTTATTTGTTAGCTTTACAAAGTGGAAATTTACATTAAAATTTTGCATTTAGAATACGTTCAGTTTATTTTATTAACGTAGCTGCTATTACATTTAAAGGACAGCCAAATGAATAATGTTTTAAGTTTTAAGAAAACATATTTACCGTATGATAACCACGGGCTATAAACGCAAATGTTTTACGACTTTTTAAAATGGAAACAGATATATAATAAAAGGAATTATTTAGAAATCACTGGTTGTCTAATATTAAATACTTCGACTATAACTCATCTTACACTTGTGTGATTATATAAGCATATAATAATAATCAGATTTCATCTATTTTTTTTAATGGTAGTGAAGTAAGGTACCCCTATACACAGATAGGAAGACCATCCTGCAATGTACAAACTACAGAACTATATTTGTACTCTATGCATACATTAATGTACAATATATGTCAGTGGTAGATCATGAAAGAAACTGTATCAGACTATATCACTTCGTCAAATATAATTGTTTAAATAAGTTTGCATCGTTGTATCACAAAAAAGTAATGTTCTTTATATATATATATGTAAATACTTTTATAAAAATATAATAAAGCCTGAAACATATAAATGTTCATGCACAAATGGTAGGCGACCTCATTCTCCGTTACGCAGCGTACGTACCCAAGGGAGCGCGTCCTAAATTCAAGGTTGAAACATTGAACAATTAAACCTTTGCGCACACCTGCTCACACGGTCGTGAGTGGCGGTGTACATGTCAGGAATTATTCAAGTCAAAAGCAAGAGTATAGTGTACGGGAAATATAAAAGTTTATTCGAGTGACATTGTCTTTCTTTAAGGATAGTACTTTTAATTTCGAGTAGAAATGTCCTCTATCTATTGATTGAAATGTTACTATAATCTTAGATGTAATTTAAGAGAGGTTATAAGTTTTAATACATCATCAAATAACTTAATTATACTTAATACTTTATCTTCCAAAACCAACAGGACAAATGTTTCCTTCAAACATCTGTTAAAGATATCGGTATCAGGATCTGTAAACTTTATCTCTCTTCAAGTAATGTATAATAAAATTAACTTTAAAGAAATATATTTTCATACATCTGTATCCAAGTACATGCATAGATAAATGCAATAGAATTAATTATTTATTAGTACAAGAAGCATGGTGCTATCATTTGTTAGTAATTACAACACTAACTACACAGCGACTGATTGCTTTTTTAATCGGAAAACTAATCAAATAAAACTAGAGCGAAATGAAACCAAACAAACAATATCCTTTATATTAATCATATTCAACGAAGTTGTCAATTAGCAAAACTACTGACGCATGAACATGTAACCACGAGTTTGACTAGAAGTAATTTACATAACAAAAACTTAAACCATGTACAATAGAAAAATAAGATTTTTTTTTAGTTTAATGAAAATATGTGGTCGTATAGAGGCAAACTATATCTCAGCTCAAAAGTATGTCAAGCTAGTTACATTTACACAGCACTATACTACGCTCGACGTATTAAGACAAAAGACTATTTATATTGTATAGCATAATTCTCAAAAAATAGTATTAAGTAAAATAAAATCATCGAACATCTGATTAGTTTTGAATGAGTATTTCTGCCAGGTTTAAAATTAAAAAATACTAATTAAAAAAGAAACTTTGTCGGAAGAAAATAAATCCGACTACTTTCTATACTTGGTCTAGAAAATTATGATGAAATTTAACGCTTCGTTATTATTAATTAGCATTTGAATAAGAAAAAATAATCAATAATAGTTGAAAAGATAGGAAATATAAAAAGATTAACGCTTAAAAATGTTCATAAAACCATGAACGTGTTAATATTTGGTTTAAAATATGATAATAAATGTTAAATGGGGAACCTTATAAAAGAATATCTTCTAATCTCTTTGCGACGCGAAACAAATAGACGTTAACGTTAGTACCGGGTTGATCCTTCCACGTGGAGCCAACAGGCGACCGCGCTCGTGCATCACGGTTGTAAAGTTGTAAGCGTGTAGACGGGACGTCGCCAAATCAGGAGTTTAGTTCTTAAACCCACCACACACACCAACGCAAAGCTGAAACTAAATTCTACTAAGCTATAATTTAACATATCCTTGGCTTCATCAACAAGCACGTAGACACTGAAGATACACAACTTTATTAAAGATTATATACCCACAACACAAATTATTCTTAAAAAAATTGAATGTAAAAATTAAGAACGATAATTATTAAATTTTCATTTCACGTTAACGGGGGATTCACCGGTGCAGTAGCACAGTGTAAGTACCGTGAACCGGCGCTAAACAGAGAGAGCTGGAACATAAATAATTACACGGGCCGTGAGCACGGGAGGGAGTTATTAGCCAGAACTGAGTAGTGAGATAGGGTCGCCAGATAAGTCCGACGCAAAGCCGGATACGGTGGAAGTCACCACCGTACTGGAGAGACAAAGAGATTTTAAAGCATACCTTGTAATATTAAAGTATTTTTATAAGGGTATTATATATCTAAACATGAAAAGTACATTACGAACTTTCCAACACAATTCGTCAATTAAAAAAATTAACGGACTTAATATTTTAAAATCCGAAATCCATTATAAATAATAAATAGTAAAACAAATTGAAAACATTTGTTTTTATGTATAGTAACGACAAATTGTCAAAATTAACTAATTGGCATAACCTGATTCATTATAAACTCGTTTTAAATAAAAAATACATGCTTAAAATTTAAATAAAATTCTATAACTGTTCAGGACTAAGTATGACAGAAGGTACATTGTCGGTAGTAACAAGTAGTAATTACGGTTTGTAAAGCAATTCCTTAATTTCCTTCTATCAAACTTGCTATATCAGATCCTGGGACCATAGGCTATATAAAGCAGTTGGCATGAGGTTGTAAATGTGACCCCTTGTCACGAAATCCTGACACGCGAATGTAATTAAAAAGAAGGGGCCTGAACATGGCTGACATTAGTCGATGACCTTGGTAACATTTTTTTTATGAATCGAGAAAATTATCGTCTGAAAAGTTTACAAGGAGGAAAAGTGATAAGTTGTATCTTAAAATTTTAGAGGCCGATTAAAAATCATTGTTATTCAATGAAATTCATCATTAACTTAATAAGGAAATCAAAAACAAGAAAAACAGTTATTGAAGAATTTATTCAAGATACACAGCACAGATGAAAAAGCACTGGCGTCGGTTTCTAACATAACTAACTCGAACTTATAATGTTTTCACTAGTACTATCAAGTACTGATGCACTATTTGAGTATAATGCAGTAATATTTTACTTTCACTGTAACATGCGGATGCTTGTTGTGATATTGTTTACAAAAAAATTTATAGAGGATATTCGCTAGAGAAATTCCAAGTTAAAAAATTCTTTTTTTAAGGGTAAGGTAAGCAAACGAGCAAGTCGCTTTTGTGATTATAAATGATCAGTCACTTGTGGATATCGCAACATTTGGTCTGCCACGGGTAAATTGTCGGCATTTGAAAAAGAAGTTGGCTCTTTAAGTGATTTAGATGCGGAAACACCGATTACGATAACTTATTCCTAAAAATAGATAATTAATTTGTGAAATACAATTAGTGTAGTACTATATTGCTTTTGCTCT
>DWQX01005937.1:0-12124 GCA_018245475.1 Pharmacophagus antenor
GGTGCCAGCCCACTAAGACCCCCACCCCTGTTTTCTCTGGGCGGGCCGCCGTCCGGTAACAAAACCCGCGTGTGTAGATACCGCTCTGAATGTTACCCATCAGAACAGCATTGCTCCTCTCACGGTAGTAATACGTGTAAGCTAGAGTATCCTAAGCAAACAGGCTTCGTCGTCTACGTCCTAATTGTCGCTTAACATAATGCGAAATCGAAGTCAAGTGCTATGACACTGTTGATAATGACATTATTAAAGATTCTTCTGTTTCGCACATTGTCATCGTGAGCACTAAACACTATGGGATGAATAGCCCTCCTCCATTCGACAGCACGGCGAGGTTGTTCTTTTTTCAATCTCGTTCACCCCCGTTTCGTTTAGACAGGGCCTATCCATGTGATTATAATTATTTCCTATTTGTTGTTCTCGCTTTCCTTTCTTCTTGTTCCATATACCCATTTTCTCGCTCTCGTGTCTCCTTTTCCATCCCTCATGCCGTTTCCTTCTTTCATACATCGCGCTTAAATACAGCGAGGGTGTTAGTGAAGGTTTTACTTCTTTCTGGAATGCTACCTTTCGTGAATTGGGTTACGATGATACAACCCTAGCTAAACCCAACAGTATTAAAATATTTGAAATTTCCGCGCCATTAAAAAGACATATTTTTCTTATTAAATGCAATTTGATTCGGCAGTCTGAGTGTATATGGTTATAAAAAATACATAATTCTTTTTTTTTTATGATTAGCAATTAAAATTAAATGTACATTTTTA
The DNA here is from genome assembly GCA_018245475.1 of Pharmacophagus antenor. NCBI lineage: Eukaryota > Metazoa > Arthropoda > Insecta > Lepidoptera > Papilionidae > Pharmacophagus > Pharmacophagus antenor. Next base: position 768 of record DWQX01005937.1, read on the forward strand.
ATATGACATAATGATTTAATTAATCGTTAAATACTCTCTTTAATTTATTTAAACTTGAGACAGATTCAAGTATTTCGAAAACAACCGAATAGGACTATATATAAAAGAACATTCTTAAATCGATCCACGATGACGCAACAATTTATAATAACACAGTAATATATATATATATATTTTTTTTCATACGTATTATCGTTCGATAAAACTGCGACGTTAGAGCAGGTCTAGTTTGTAGCGAAGTCACAGGACACTGGGTGTCGTTCGATGCGTACCACCAGACGGCCGTAAATGGCGCATGATTTCAATATAAATAGCCGATTATGCTTATCGTAATGAGGTCAATTATTATTTTACGCATAACGCGCTGGGTTAGATAACGTTCTTATTGCCGGGTTTTTATTGGAACAATCAATCGATGCTTATGTCAATAAATGTCATATATGTTTTATTTTTTTTTTAATAATGAAGCAAACGTTCTTCTAATGGGGACGTAATATGTATGTATGTATATATCTTATTAGTGATATTCTTATGTTAATTTCATGTGGCATGTTGGTGGAATAGCGGTAAACGTGCGTCTTAGACTGAAATTTTCTGGAAGAGACCGCTTTCAGCAGCAAGACCGCCTTTTGCACTGCTGTCGTTCGTATTCTTTTACTTCGCTCCATTTGTAACACTCGCTTTCTTTTATTTTGTTTCATGTGTATTTTTTTTTGTCTTATTTATTTTCGTTATGCAATAAAGACTATTCTTTTCTATTCTATTCTTACATGTGATGAATATTTGTTTGTCCAGTACCTGGTCGTTATATTTATGTATATTTAAAAACATCTACGTAAACATATCGTTCACTGATAACCCATTGTATATATGATCATTTTATCTATCTTGTGAATAGAGTAGCATGCGAAAAAAATGACCCAGATAGTGGATATATTTGCATAATTCCTACAAATAATTTGTTTGGATACACGAAAATTTTGGTTTGGATTCTGGCGCCGTACGACCAGTGGGGTCTGGATGGTGGAATGGCTCCTTCGAACCCATCAGGCTAGTTTGATTAACATTCAATGTTGACATGACGTAATAACAGCGTAGTGTATTCCGGCGGCAGTGCACGTGGGAACCGGAGAATCCTTTTTTTTTGTTATCGGGAAGGGGAGGGGGATCTTCGAAAGATACTCTGCCTTCTTGGAGGAAGTCAGGGTTATATGGGATTTTTACCCACTAAACCCAAGGTGGTCGAAATCAGCGTTTTTGGGAGGAGTCGTGGGATCTCCACTCGGAACACAACCGCGGTTCCTACGATGCTACGCGAAGATAGCCCGTCCCGGAGCTCGCACGATGTAGACTCTAGAGTCCTCGCGGATTCTACCACAATGGCTAGAGACGACGTCCGGCCATCGTCCTCCTCGGAACCGTTGAATGGATAAGGAGCTAGAGAATCTTAAGCGGGCGCGTTTTGTTGGCGACAAACCTTGTCATTTAACATCATACGAAATTGGTGCATGTGTGCGTGTCCGTGTGCATGTGTGTGTACGTGTGCGTGCACTCACTTGGTTGTCCTGTTGAAGCCGTTCATGGTGTGCACGAACTCGTGGTGCAGCATATCGCCGTACTTGTTCTGCTTCAGCCGGTAGCTAGTCAGACCGCGCGCGAACCGCTGGTTGTGCTTCGCGATCTTGTGCTTGTTCTCAGCGTATATCTTCATGCGGAACTTGTCCTCCACCTCGCTGTCGTACAGCTTCTGGTGCTCCATCTGTTCATTATCACGTATATATGTCAGTGGCGGTATTCCCATACGAGCATCAAAGTTACACACACCCCATTTAAGCTATATAGTTCACTTAAAATATTAAATCATAATTGTTACAAAGGCTAAACACGACCATATTTTAAGTAATAACAAATAAGTGTAATTAAGTAGAGAATAGGTATAATAAGAAAAACGTAAATAATTAAATGGGACGTCTTCTTTATATAACCGCGAAGTATGCTAGAAGGAAATGGAATGTAAAAAATCAATAATATAAAAGATAATGGAAATATATAAAAAGGAGAAATGTGAATGGGCGAAAAAAGAGTGCGAGTGAAAATAAACTGTAAGAAATTGAATAATTAAGTAATTAAAAAGGCCTTGTCAAAAATTAACAAGGGGAACGATATAATTTAAAAAAAAATTAAAGAATGAAAAAATCGCTTCATGTACTATTTTTTTTTATACAGATGTACATATGATGTACACCAGATCGTCCTGCAGATGCCCCAGCTGCATATATACTTCCTTTATACGACCTACTCCGTAAAGATATTCGAAATTCTAATGATTAAATGCGATACAAACCGTAGTTTAGTTTAACTGACCCATCGGAGACCGGTTGCACACCGACTTATATATTAAAATTATAAGCAGATAAAATATTTCTAGCTTTAACATTCTAAATTAATTATTTATGTTATACACAATTACTATTTTTAATGCATAATTATAAATCATCGTATTATTGAAATATACACAAGTCAACAATATCAAATCTTATTAATAAAGATATTCCTTTCGTTATTTCATCACATAAAATACTAATTTACGAAACCTAACAAAAGAATTTCGAACATGACAGTACTTTTCCGTTAATTGAAAAAAAAAATATAGGTCATTGTACTTTCATGACCATATTTTAATATTTCATTCAATCTTTTGTTACCGACTGTTGACGTTTCTTTTTTTTTTTCTCTCTCCGTAAAATGTAGATTTGAAACTTTTCTTCCGGCGGACGTTTAACGAAAGAGGTAATAGAATATTTATAGATAAAAAGAAATTTAATGCATTTTTTTTACATAAAACTAAATGAAAATGTATAACACAAAACTACGTGTACAACTGTAAACTTAGTATATTATTAAACTCATTGCGTCTAATTATTGCCCTGACGGCTGTTGCCTTTGCGTACAGAAAAAAATATTTACCAACAAACATAGTGACGTCACTAACAACAGACAAAAACGATTAAAAATGCTTTGCGCGTTTGATCGTCAACACAACAAAGAGGAAGTTTATAATTCCAATCGTGAATCTCTTTTTTTTTTATTACACCGCATAAATTTTTTCACAACGATGTCTGGTAATGATAATTTTTTTACTGGAAACAGTGCATCTCAAATCTTCATAATGGCAGTATCGTTGTGAGGCGAACTTATAATAGTAAAAAAAAAAACATACCTTAAATGCGTTCCACTCTTCTTTAACCAGGTCGAAGAAGGAGACGGCACCGACTGCCGCCGCCACAAACAGCAGCATTAGTAAACACTTCATTGTCGGCACCTGCAACAACCGATAACCATCCGTTTACTCACAGAAATCGATTACAGATCATACCTTGCTTACATTATTCACAATAATTATTGGTTCACTATAAATATACTTTTTAAAAATATGAATAAAACGTTGCCGTATGACCCTAAATATTTCTAGCGGGAGTATATAACTTACCATAGCCATTCATTAACAGCTAGAATATTCTAAGACTACACTTCATCATCATTGTCATGCGAAATTATGATCATATTAGCCCATGGTTGTTAATACCCAAAAAATCAGGCCATCCCACTGTTCGTTGCACAGCTTTGTGTCATAATATTTAAGTATAATAATACCCTTTACGGTCAAAAATATCTCTAAGAATATTAAAAATATATATAACAGCAAAATAGTTGATATTACTGGAATCGGTACTATCCTACGCGATCACATAACAAATGGAGATTTCTGTAATTAAACATTATGACGTAAATTTAAATATTGTGGTTTCGCGGAAGATTAGTATATGTTAAATTCAATTGTGTATGTATCTAGTCTATTACATTGATTATCATAACTAGATATTGTCAATTTCATAAAATAAACCGTTGTTAAAATTATTGTACGCGAAAGCAGTGAATAATGTTAACGAATATGTTTTCTGGTGTTTTTACTTATATTACAAAATATAAATAGTTATTGCGTATATCCAATAACTTTTTCATTACAAATATAATATTTGATGCAGGTTATAATCTCTGCTAGATAATTAACTTATATTTAGAAATTAAAGCTCATTTAATACGTCAAATTAAGCAAAAAATATCCAAACGATTTCATTCTCTTTTATCAGATAAAATAGAGAATTCAGTTAATATAACTTTAGTGAAATATAAAGAAACGAGTTTATTTTTTACAATAATAAATATCAAAGTTCTAGAACGTGATCCAAAAAAAGTTTTTTCTTCAATCAAAGTTGTTTTGTCCTTTCATTTCTATTACGCAGTCTTGTAGCGTTTAACAGAAACGAAGATACAAACAAAGAAAATCTAACCGTAAATCCTTGAAATCGAAAATGTTTACACTATGACTTAATAAGGAAACAGTAAAATATAAAACAACACTTACCTTGAGTATAACAGGATAGAAAAAAAATACTACTAAAAACTTTTAAATAATCTATTAAACAAATTACTAATATACGAAACAAAATGTAGTCGTCTGTTTCTCACAAACTGTAGATTTATTATGAATACAATTGATAGCAATCTTGATACTAAATGGGAACGAACAAAATTACTGAATCACCGTACAATCATTCTCGGCATCGCCGAGTAGTGATGTACATATTTAAACGTTGGACAGTATTTAGCAGTAGATATTGCTGTTATGTCAAATAAGTTATTGTAACTTTATATTAGCAGGTTAAACGATTGCATAACGATATGCGATACCGTGAAAGTGTAAAAACGTTAAGAAAATATAATGATATTCATTCTGCTATAAAAAAAATTTTGAAAAATGCGTAATTACATATTTAATTTTAGCCGATGTAAAATTTGTTTTATAGAAAATAGCAATTTGAGATAAATATAACGATTTTTTACAGAAAAAAGTCATAACAAGTGTTACAATATCGCTATTTAGAAAATGTTGAAAGAAAGTCACCATTAAACCAAAAAGCCAGTACACGCCGTCGATTCCTTGAGCTTATAATTTTTGTATAAAAATAATATATTTAAACCACTATACGATAAATCTTTATTAGGGCGTTATTTGATAAAAATTTACTAATGAATTAACAAAAAAGAAATTGTTTATATCTATTAGATAGTCCGTGGAGAAGTATTAATAAGCAAAGAACAAACTTTTTGGAGTTATCAGTAAACTAATTCATAGAATTAAAAATAATGTACAAAAGTTATAAATATTGATGCCCCACATTCCTATTGCCTTTGGTTATCATAAAATATGCTCGGAACTTTTATTATGTGCTATTTGATATGAAGAATTCCATTTTCAAAATAGATTTCATTGACTGAATATTTACTACTTAAGTACATATAATTATAAATATACGGAATGTTGCTAATAATAAAATAATTATTGATACATGTAAAAGTTTAACATTCTATAGGCTAGTTACTAAGGTCAAACTAATTAATTCAAGTTATATACTCCGGTGGACATCGATAATAGTTAAAAATTTAATATAATGATTAGAACTACCAAAGATACAAGTCAACAGTGGTGGCAGTCATCACTTACGATTACGTGAACCTCTTGCTGGTCTGCCTATCTCTCATATAAAAAATATGTTTATTTCGAAAGTTAGTTGTTGTTATTAACAATTAATACGGTTTCATCGAAATTTTTATTAACAAATATCTTATTTTTATGTAAATGTTTATATATTTTGGTTTTGAAAATCCCGAAGTAAATAAAAGTACTGTACTAAAGCAATGTAATATTTAATTATCATTTATAGAATAAATAATAAACTAAGTTTGTTTTTAACTATAAGGAAATTCTATAAAATAACAACACTGAATTGTCCATGTCAATGTCATGCACATGTGGGAATTATTCAATTTCGTAAACATTAAAAGATATAATGAAACAGGAAAACCAAGACGATAAAGCTCGTAAGAAAAATGCTAAGAAAGAAAAGTTCAAACTGTACAAGCCTAAAAAAAAGAGGGGTGTTCAGGAGGATGCAGCAATACAATATTTACAGGCCCAGTATGACAAGGTGATCATCTTTTAAATTGAAAGAAATAATCTTTTTATGGGGTATATACGTATTTTGGCTTTTGCGGTATAAAATTAAATAGAAAATGTAATCTTTATTCGTATTGTTTATTGCTAAACTCACTAGTGTAGCACAAGGGTATATGTTATCAGTTTACAGAACACATTTTACATTACAGTACATATTTATAACTTAATAGACCTTGATGAGTTCTTAACAAATAAGAACCTGTACAGTTTAGTTATGTACACATAAATAATTGAAAAGCAAACTTCATTTCGACTTAGCTGACATTTACTACATATTCAGTATATCAAAAGACCTTTATTCTTATCAGCTATGGGTTAAGACGACCTTTCCTTTCCCCAGAAGTGGTAACGCAACCTTAGATAGTGAAACATATTTGCCCAGAGTATTTCTGGCTCTCACATGTATGGCAGCCACAATACAGCAGTGTATTTCATGGCAGTAGATTGATATTGTGGGTGATACCTAGGCAAGCAGACTAACTATATTTCTTTATTTCCAAATTATTGTTACAGATAAATCCAGATACAATCAAAGCCTTTAAGGATTTCCCACTATCACAGAAAACATTAAAAGGTCTCAAAGATAATAATTATGTCACACCAACTGAAATACAGAAACAAGCAATAGGTTACGCTTTACAGGGTAAAGATATTTTGGGAGCTGCCAAAACTGGATCAGGAAAGACACTCGCATTTCTAATACCTATTTTAGAAAATTTGTTTTGTAAAAAATGGACTAGGCTAGATGGAGTTGGAGCTTTAGTAATTTCACCAACAAGAGAATTGGCATATCAAATTTATGAGACATTAAGGAAAGTTGGCTGCCTCCATGATTTCTCGGCAGGTTTGATCATTGGAGGCCAAAATTTAAAGTTTGAAAGAAAGAGGATGGACCAAATAAATATTCTCATTTGCACACCTGGCAGGCTTCTTCAACACATGGATGAAAACCCATTATTTGACTGTAGTCATCTTCAAATTCTTGTCCTTGATGAAGCAGATAGGTGCTTGGATATGGGTTTTGAAGCAACAATGAATGCAATTATAGAAAACTTACCACCTGAAAGACAAACACTGTTGTTTTCAGCTACTCAGACAAAATCTGTTAAAGACTTGGCTAGACTTAGTTTATCATTTCCCACTTATGTTGCTCCTCACGAGCAAGCTGATACAGTAACTCCTGAATTCTTGCAGCAAAGTTACATAGTTTGTGAAATTGATGAGAAAATTGGCATATTATGGTCATTCATTAGAAATCACTTGAAACAAAAGATTTTAGTTTTTATGGCCACATGTAAACAAGTCAAATATATGTATGACTTGTTTTGTAAGTTAAGACCGGGTGTAAGTTTACTGGCTCTCTATGGAACGTTGCATCAAGAAAAAAGAGAGAATATTTACAAGGAATTTTGTAGAAAATCAAATGTAGTTCTATTTGCCACCGATTTAGCTTCACGTGGTTTGGACTTTCCTCATGTCAATTGGGTAATTCAAATGGATTGTCCTGAGAATGTAGAGACTTACATACACAGAGCAGGGCGTACAGCAAGAGGAGTGTTTGGTAAAGGTGAAGGACTTTTGGTGCTTTTACCACATGAAGAAAAAATTATTGAAGACCTGAAAAAAAGTAAGATTCCTATAAATAAAATAGCAGTCGACCCATCCAAAGTTGTTGCTCCACAGAGAAAAATCGAAGGATTGCTCTCAGATAACACAGAACTCAAACAAACAGCACAAAGGGCTTTTGTTAATTATTTAAAGTCAGTCTATTTGATGAAGAACAAAGAAATCTTTAATGTTCAACTAATAGATACAGATGCTTATGCAAGATCTTTAGGTTTGATAGTGCCTCCGACAATTAGATTCTTACATAAATATCAAAAAGTCAATAACATTCCCAAGAAGGAATCAGAAGAATTGGAAAATGACAAAGTCATCAATAAATTAAATTCAAAAGCTGAAAATGATAATGGGAGTGATCAAAGCGAAGTTGAGGATGAAAAAGTCATGCAACAACAAAATAAAAATAAAAAACTTACAAAAGAACTTCCTAAGTTTGATTTCCATAATGATGCAGACAGTGAAGAAGATGATTTTCTTCAAGTTAAACAAAGTAATGTTGATATTAAGCTGCCACTTAAAGAAGAAGAAAATATTAATTTTAAAAAGAAAAAGAAACCTTTAACTAAAGCTGCTGTTGCAAAAAAGTTACTTAAAAAGAAGATTAAGGTAAACACTCAGTTGAAATTTACTGAAGATGGAGAAGCAATTGCAGATGAAAAGAAGGATGTTAAATCTGATTTAGCAAAACAATTCATTAATGAGAATGTGGGTGGAATAGATATAGAAAAAGCAAAAGAAGTTTTGCGTGAAGAAGATAAATTTGATAAAATAAGATTTAGAGAAAAAGTGAAAGCCAAACACAAAGAGAAAAAACGTAAACTAAAAAACAAGAATAAAGAAGAAGCAGAAGAACAAGACGAATTTGGATCACAGTCTGAATCGGATGGACCAGATTTATCATGGTTACCAGACCCTGACAAAGTATATGACAAGAAAGAAGCTGGAAGTGATGGAGAAGATGAATCCAGGAATGACCATAATAGTGAAACAGATGATGGAGAAGAAATTTATCACAGGTAATATAAAATTTTTTGTGCATTTATTTTCATATCACATGATGAGAATATTACATATCAGAAATTTTTAAACTAGTTTTTATTAGGAATATTCTGGAATATTATACTTCCATAGAAGCCTGAAAGTCTGGCATAGCCCCATTTAGGCAATATAGTTGACTAAAAATAAAAAATGGAAAAATCACTTCATATGTTAATTTTTTTTATGTAGCTGCATATACTAGTGCTTGGGCTTGCCATACAGGCATGTCCCTTATGTGATTCTATAAGATTATTGTTCACTAATTAATTGGATGAACTAAAATTCAATCTATCTGATTTGCGTGGTCACAGTTTGTATTTAATATTTATTTTATCCATGATCTACATGAACGCCGTGGAAATAGATCAATATTTGTCTACCGGAGTATTTAGATGGATTGTTTATAATTTTTCAGGTCTTTGAAACACAAACTAATCGAAAGTAAAGGTATTCCTCAAGAGAGTGTCGCACCACGAAAGAAAAAGAAGCATGATGATATATCTGCTTCTCTATCACTAAATGAAGCAGAAGCGCTTGCTATGCAGTTGTTAAAGCAACGTTAAATAATACTATGTATTTTCTAAAACATTGTGAGATAAGAATAATATATTATTTGCATTTGAACAATTCTTTATGTTATGAGAAACCTTTCTCATATAGTATTGTTGTTAAAAATGAATTGTGTTATGCATGAGAATGAAGAAATTGATCTAAAAGCTGATATAAACCATATTTTATATTGAAAGTCAAGTGGTGGGTTTTATATAGAAACTTTGAATTAGAAATCTATAAAAAACATTATTTCATAGACAAGTGGTATGAAACTTTCAAATGGTGTCGGTATTTGAATGTCTCAGATTTTCCTTGTCTAATTTTGATTTTCCTCGATTAGCAGAAATTGCGCTACCTGTATCCATAGATTAAATATAGTATTTACTTTATATGTTGCCTTTCAATTTCAGTTCCAGTATTTACCTAGTTGTACCTTTATATGTGTAGTAAAAAATAATTAAATAACAAAAAAAAAAATTCATCTAACATTTTAATTTTGTCTCTCTTTCTTTCTTTATTGAGCAGTTATTTTTAGAATAGTTAATGTCTTTAAATCATGGTAATTGAACTTGTATACAAAAACCATCAAGTCTTTCCAACCTCAACATACATTTAAAACAATTTCATGTTATAATGCAAAGTTGACCCTAATCTATATTTTAATATTGATAATATTCACTTTTCGTTATTTTTTCGAGCGGTTATAGGCTAACACTTGACCTCGATTTCATCTGAAGTTAAGTGACAATAAAGCCTCAGATGGTGAAACGTCTTTGCGCAGATATTTCTTGCTCTCATATGTATGATGACTGTATGAAGACTAATGCTGTTATGACAGCAGATTGAAATTGATGTTAATAACTAGCCAGGCGCGTTCGTAAAACTTATTACCATGGAGACACCTGAGGCTAAATCAAACCCAGGACTACCGCATTACAAAGCAAGCGGGTAAATTATTGCGCCAAGGAGGCATTTAAAGTTTCGTTTGACGGTGAAGATAATTAAAATCAGAAAATTTTGTTAATATACAACCTGTTTGTAGTGAGATATTAACTCATCTATAACGGTTAATCATTTTTTGAATTTTAACGAAGACAACCTTTACACCAGACAGCATGGATATAAAAAAAAATTATTATACGTTTATTAAGATTACCATTTTATAATCAATAGTGATTATCTTAATTTTTTACTACTTAAGTGTTTTATTACTTGTGTCAATTTTAGAAGAAATTACTCAAATTACAGTTTTATTAGGAATGAATGTTTTTATAATATTGTAGTAATTAATAAGAGTCTACAACAATATACGTATATTTTTTACTACTTCATTGACTAAATGCTTAATTTTTGGGGTTTTAAAGTATATATGTTATAATTTATTATATAAGTATCAAAATAAGAAAATTTAAAGCACTGTTATATATAACAGCAGCAACACCGTATTTTGCTGCTGTCTGACAGACAGAAAACGGATCGTTGCACTTTTATCGGTGAAACTATAAAATTTGTACAATACCAAGTTTTCTATGGATTTAGAATAAATTAAATTGTACTTATTACTTTTAATTATGTTTTGGAGCGGAAATTTTATCTTAGTTAGGGAGTTAAATAATCTCCTTAAAGAGGAGGTGCGTATTTTGATTCAGGAATTCATGGTTATAAATGGTCGTATGAATAAGTTTGAGACCAAAATTTGTTGAGGTGTTCGAGTTTATTGCACTTCAAACATTATGGAAAATAATCTTAAAATTGTACAAATGGTAGTGAGGTGTGTAAAACGATATTGGGGTGTTAAAAATGAACGTTGTTTGTTGTAGAATGTGACACTTACTCAGGTGTTGGAGGCGGATGATATTCTTCAAGAATGTAAAGCAGATAATAAAGCGCTTATATTGTTGTAAGTGTTTATGTACTAATATCATCAATATAAATGTTTTAATGTAAAAAAATAGTAAAATGCATTCACCCCAAACTGTGTTTACTTAATAAATATTACATTCAACCGATATTGCCGCATTTTGTTTTGTTTATTAGACAATAAGAAATAAATATATATATAAAT
>DWQX01005938.1:0-12117 GCA_018245475.1 Pharmacophagus antenor
CACTCAAGCATCACCACATTGTTCTGTACTGTGCTGCTCGCATCCAGCGACTACCCCCGACCATAGCCAGATCGCTGATCCACTTTGTGATGGCTTATCCGGTATCACAACAAACAAAAATTCTGTTCTTAATCTAATAGTATAAGACGAAAAATTTACAGTATTTAAAAAAAAAACGTGTAAAAGCGAAATCGTGTAATTCGAATACCGTTACAAATCGTGGGACTGGTGAGCGCGAATTTTGTTTTTTTTTCCTTAATTTTTTAACTTTGTCCCCGATTCAAGTGATAGTCCATAATTAATGTACATAAATGTTTTACTAATTTCTGTTCAAATCGTTGCTTTAGTGCATTAAGCAGTTAATTGTGTGGGTTAAATTATTATTCTTTTTTATCTTAAAAAAAAAAAGACCAATCGTTTGTACAATTCAATGCGAAGTATAATGAGAAATTAGAAAAGTATTAAATCGTGTATCTTGTCGTAATATTTTAATTTATAACCTGTTAATAGTCTCACAATTTTTGAACAATTTTTTTTTCATTGTTCATATCATTTTCTAATGACGGATGTAGTCGTCAAAAACACTCAACTGGTTACGCCGGGCCGATCAGTTTGTATGGTAGTACAAACAGCCATTAAACAATTTCGAAAGTAGAACACAATTTTTACAATGGCTCAATTTTACAAAAATTTTCCACCGTCTTCCGGTAAATATAAATTATTATATTTCCGTTGCTATCAAGACCGTTATAAAATTTTAAATTTATTAAACGTTAAAAAGAAGTCATATTCTTGTTCGCTAGAAATTAATAACTGCCGTATGACATAATCATGACTACGCATACAAAAGTATTAGGTGATTTTCAAAATGAAGAAGTCCAACGCGATTATCCTTTCGAATATAATAAGATATAATACCATTGAATAGGCGAAGAAAATTATCGATTATGTTTTTCCGATGTATCGTTATTTAATTTTTCGATATATCGACATAAAATTCCGACTGAGGAAAAGGTATAAAAATCGAAACTTATTCTTCAATAGTCAAAAATATTGCATACATTCTTAGTTTATTTTACACGTTATTTAATTACTGTTCAATCACTATTAAATTCGTTGATTAATATTATTCTTTATTAGTAAACTCTCATGTTGAGATATAAAATAATTTTCAGTGCGCAAATATTCTTTTTGTGTTTATACAGCGATATTTCTTTAGAAAAAAAAATCATATCGTTAAGTAAAATCATTTCCAAAGAACATCGTTACAACATATATATATACATATATCGTGTTTGCATTTCAGATATCGCGGCCCAGTCAAATTATCGTATGCTTCCGGTCCTAGGCGGTGGTGCCGTCACAGCTGCGGGTACTTCACCCGTTGCGTGTTCGGGCGCTGCAGCATGCGCGAGGGTAGGGGGGGAGCTTTTTCTGGCACGTTCTAACGAAGCCGAAACCGGGACACGGCGGGTGTCTTTCGCCATCGAACAGCTCCCGAAGACTCTAATGATATGTTAGACGAGATGACGTAATCAATGATGATACTTCCATACGAGCCCAAGAGACCCGGTGTACTCTATTTAAGTCATAACGTAAGTGAACATTCCTCAATTATACGCAGTACAGTGTTGACAAAACCGCTAATGTACAAAAGGAAAAACATTAAATCGTATACAATCACGTGTTATTACGTAGATGTACGTTTAGGCAGTGGCGGTAGTCCCATACAAGCCTGGCGTAGCCCATTTATAACATAAAGTACATTAAAATTCATAAATCATGATTGCTACAAAGTCTAAACACAGTTTTGTTCTAAAAATCATATAATGGCGGCAGATTGATATTGATAATTGTAGCTATCTAAATAGGTTCGAAAAAATCCTACCACCATCTTATGTGGCATCAGAATCAAACCATTGATTCAGTGTCACAAGGCGCACCAGTACCTTTTCTAAGAGATTACAGACCTCAGGGTAATTCAATGAGAGCACATACGAATTGAGTTTTAGAGAATAGAAATCCACATATCACCCTTCAACATGAAAGCAACTACGAACTCTTAAAATTTGTATGTGTATAATCTAAACAAAACAACTCAAGGACGGATTACAATTCATATATACCATTTGTTAAGACATCTAACTCCGAGAGATTATTTATGGACTGATGCACCGAGATGACGTCATTGCGACTAAAAAAAACTCCATTTACGGCAAAACATGTTGCAATTTTAAGCATTTGAGTATGCTCTGCAGTTTTGCATTCGTTTGGATATAAATCGAAAAGGCATATCGTAATAGGAAATGAATGTTAATAGTTGATAAGGATCTGGCATTGAAGAGGACATTTGTTTTTAAATCAAAAAACGAACATTAAAAGCGGAAATTAAATTTTTTTTTATCGAGTCGGAGTTTTTCAAAGTAACGCTTGGATCAATATATTACATTTGTTTTCAGCTAGCCAATTTTGATTATACCGCGTATTAAAACTGAAAGTTTATTCCAGAATTTTCAGTAATATTTTAAATAAAATATTTCCTTCTAATACCAATAGACTATTTTGTAAAAGAAAAGCCGACCGTTTTGTTTTTGTTGGCTGCATTTGAGTATTGATCACCAGTCATTACGTAAATCAATTAACCCGCCACGTGAAAAGGTCGTTCCCATCCGTTTATTTAGATTTCATATTATCAAAGACTTCGCAACTTGGCAATATTAGCCAACCGAAATAATAAGATAAACAGTTTGGATTTCAGAAGTGCGCTAACGCAATCCAGTATTACCGAAAGAAAGGAATGGCGAGACATTACTTCGTTAAAGAAGCACTTCTCTGTGTATAACTGCATTCGCTTAAAACTTGACTCCTGTATATAACGTAAATCTAAATATATAAAATTTTAAGTCCCACTGTTTGAAATTCCATTCTTAAGGTGAGTAAAGTGTGGTTCAATTTTGGATATAAATTTTCATTAACTTATTCAATAGACTCGAAATTTGGTACACATATACTGGCAGAGAATTAATTTCAATATTAAATAAAAAAGGCATCTATTGAATCTGGTGCGTGATGACCAGCTAAGCCATATTTAAAAAATAGTATGTCATTAGCTAGAATTCATAGTGGTATTCAAAAGCGAATAACAATGGACTGAAATCGGTAATTCTCTATAAATCATAGAAGCGCTGAACACGTGTATAAGCATTGTTATGACCCTATACGTGATAACAACTTGCGCAACACGAAGTTTTATTTCCACATGCCCACGTTCCAACAGTTTGGCGGGTGTGGCAAAGGTTAACACTTTCATATCTACTATTATACACTTTAACGTAACAAATGTTAAGTCGAAATTACAATGGCCGGTAGTGCATCCCAAAATACAACTAACCTAGTTTTTACGCGCTTTGGAAATTCTAACTCTAAGTCGATGGACGTAAGGTAGAATTTTATTATAAATTAAGAACGGGGTCGAAGCAGTAAAACGCTTTCGTTGAAGATCCGAGTGGATTTGAATTATATGTTCTTAATTTAAATTTTCTTTTACTTTATTTGACAATTGAATGCCTACAGAGTAATTTTTTTTATACGAAAGAAAATTGTTAATGGCCAGTTATTGGATTTCCAATTTCTTACATTTCTATTGCACCATTTTATTTGCTGTGATATTTATCAAACAGCTACTGTTAGACAATAGTAGTTATATAAAACTAAACCTTAGTTTTTACCATACATTTTTTAATCTTCGTCTTCTACTAATATAGCAATAAAAATGCTGATTCCAACCACTTCAGTGCAGAGAGATTTATGTTTTAGATCAGCTAAAGTAACGTAAGGGTATTGACTTGTTCTTTTATAAAACTCTTTAATCAACGTAGTTAGCATGTGGTATTATCAGCTTGCCCCCATTTCAAGTATGATAATCCATCTGCCAATTAGAATAGTGTGTTTTGCGAGTATATTCCAATTTTTAAGTAGAATATGTATAATTTTTAAGTAGAAATATATTTCCTATTATCATCATGGCTAGCACGTTCGCAAATGCAGATTGCCAATTTATACGATCAAAATGAATGTGTATAATTGCTACACATGAGTTTTTATAAATATATTATTAACTTCAGTCGAGATTAGTTTCGCCTCGTGTTAGTCTCAAGGGGTCTGTGCCACTTCCCATAGAATAAAAGACATTGATTTGATATTACCGTTATAATTTTGAATAATACATATAATGTATAGAACATAATAAATTGTATATAAATTATCACTACAATTAATACGCCTTTACAAATGGTACAGTCGCGTACACTTATGTTTAAAACATGTTATATATATGCTTATTTACTTAAAACAATCTTATTTCAATTCTCTGATATATACACAATGTTACAATTTTTTTCAAATCATGCTTAACAAATATATGCTTTATAAAAGAAGCCGCCCTGTGCTATGGATCTACTGGACGTATATATATTTGTATGTTGGTTTGTGTGTGTGCATGTTGTGTAATACTGCGTAGTGCTGCGTTAAGGCAAATTAGTGTTCGTGTTCGGCGTTTTATATAGACATTACCCATGTCGATACTAATCTAAATCAATATTTGAATCTAGTCTCCATCTTCGAGTTTCCTTTGCCCCCCGTAGGTTTATAGAGCACAACATTCTCGATGCATTAAGCGGTCAATCTCTTAATGCCCTGCATCAACACGGCCGAGCCCCCCGCGAGAGGTTCAGCATACGGCGAGATGCATTAGGAATGTTACGTCAAAACTCAGCAGTCACACGAAGCGAGCTACACAACTGGACTATATATAAATATATAACTAGCAATATAACTGTATACAATACAATATTTAATACCATTAACTATCCTTACAATAGATTACGTGCACTAATTTGTAGCATTTCTATTAATTAACTGTTAAAAAAAAATAAGCTTAGAGAAATTATGTACAAAGTAATAGTAAGAAAGGAAATTTAACATCTTACGGCGCTTTCTTTTCGTTAGATATTTATAACAAAAGGCTTAAAATATCGTATGAATAACCTACTTATGATAATCAAACGAAATTATACTCGGGTAAGATGTTTAATTTCATATTAATCTACAGTATCTCTTAAATTACAAACATAACTTCCTAAAACGGAAAATGATCGCCGCATGTTAGGTGTACACGATTCTTTTTTAATTAAATCGTATATTCATATTAAGGTCAAATGAGATAATTTATAACTACAATAAAATATCATCTAAAACGAAATGACCAATTTAAAACAAATTAAGTATATTAGACATTAACTACAAATGAACTATAAATTCGATTACAGAAAAGTTAGTGTATTCACAACGTTTAAATTCTTTATCAATAAAAATATAACAACCGAGTGCGCAGAACGCATAGAATACAAAATGATTTTTCCTCTATTGGTCCATCGCGCGGCGGCCATATTGGTTTCAGGAAGGCTGTCTACGTTGACCACGCCCTAAACGCAATGGCGGATCGAAACGTCACGTTGTCAATCAACCGTTGCTATTAGGGAATCATACTTTTTGCATTCAATTACATACTATTTTAATTTTCGTCTAATATTAAAAGCACTGATTTAAGGTAATTTTTTCCAAATTATATTTTGCACGATGACATATGCGAGGTCAAATGAAGGTACCTTTTTTAAGGATATAATTCTTTTTATTCATTTCTATCGTTGTATCACGTCGTGTTGTTGGCACACTGCGCCCACCCACCATTCGACAAGACTGATGCATTGAACAGCGCCAGTCGAGACGAAAGGCGGACGGGAACAGAGTAATACTTCATTTTCTTCTTTCTTCTTTCCCTTAACTATAACATAATCTATGTTACATACATATTCGTATCTCAAACAATAATCGGCGATCGATTAAAAAAATGTCCAAACTTTTCTCAGTTTCAGTGCCCTCCTAACATCTTTAAACAATGCTATGTGTTTTCTATTTCCTATTGCAACATTATAACAAAAGATGATAAAAATTGTAAATAAAAACTAGTCACTGGTAATTCTATACAATTCAAAAATGACAAAGCTTAACAGCAATGTTTAATAAAAACCTAGGGGGCCTATCATTAAGTCACCTAGGGGGTCTGGCCGAACCCTTTACATTGAAATTAGGGCAATGTGACCGAGGGTATTCATGCAATATAATGCTTAATACAAATGTGATAGCCTAGAATTTTATATACAATTTATACAATGACTTTTATTACAATGAATTAAATGTATTCAAAATTATAATCTTATGGGAAGTAGACAGTGACCCATGGTGTGTGATAATATATAGTTTTTTTTTCCCAGCTGTTGCAATTCTTTCAAATTGATTTACATAAATTTTAGAAATATTTGTTTTTCTTTTGTATATTGAATTTATATTAAAATATCATAATAATATTAAACCAAAATTTTGTTTCAAGTTCTATAATTTAAAGTGGAAAAGATGACAATAGAAACTTTGTACAAAGTACAATAGAATTTTATTTAGGATGTGAAAATTCCTGTATTCATCTTTTAAAAGTTTAATTTATAAGTTTGGTAACACAATAAATAAATATTTGACCCATAATTAACTCATTAATTTACTGTAATTTGGATAAAAATGTTAAATTTTTTTTGTAGTAGTAGAATGGCAGTTATAAAAACTTAAATCTTGAAAAATCATGCAAATGATCACCCACAGACATGTTCTTGAACATGGCTTGCCATGTTCAAGGTAAAATGGCAATATAATGTTATGCATGTAGCAAGATATAGATAAAACCTTTTTTAATTATATCAGTTGAATAAGTCGTTATTTCTTTATAAATACAACTCTGTTCAACAGAAGAAAACAGAGATAATAAAAAATTATTAAAAATTGTTTCTGTATTTTAAAATTTCAATAAAATAAAGTATTACTTTAAATGAACAAAGGAAAAAAATTATATTTTATGTAACAATGGAGGTATTTTAAAAACAAAAAAAAATTAAAAACTGTACCTGGCTTGTATTACTGTCGAAAACGGCATCGTAAGCGTAGATGCGCGGCGGCTCTGGCGGCGACGCGTTGCTTCTGGTGACGGCGATGGTGCTGTTCACGGGGTCTACCGATACGCAGTTGTAAGAGCCCTCCACCTTCTCCC
This sequence comes from Pharmacophagus antenor, assembly GCA_018245475.1. Lineage (NCBI taxonomy): Eukaryota > Metazoa > Arthropoda > Insecta > Lepidoptera > Papilionidae > Pharmacophagus > Pharmacophagus antenor. The sequence continues at coordinate 7,154 of DWQX01005938.1, forward strand.
GCTGGTCCATCGGCCGCACCCGCACGACCACTCGAACATTTTCAACCGTAGACGCCACCAGCTCAGCATCCTTCGAACAGAAAAGTCGAAGACGTATTGACGCTTCGGTGCCGTAGACACAAATGCGTAGTTACAGCGCCGTATGTCGCAGTACTCAACGGTATGACCCTGACACGGATTACATGACTCACACAAAGCGAAAATTTTAACAAACTGATTAATTCCATTTTCTTTTTCATAGCAAAATACTAATACAAATAAGAAAAACTATTTCAAACTGGAATTATTACAATTGCTAACCGTAAATAAAAAAATCTATTAAGATTATTATAAGAATTTGTCCAAAAAGGAAATGATGAGTTATGAAATCAAGCACGATTTCCGGAAACGGTGTGGTAAGATGAAGGAACGGACACTTACAGGCATCTTCCACGTCCAACGTCCACGGAATCACTACAACGTATATTTTACTACACGGTGCAAGCTACGTCTTTGTTTGTCGAATATTAGGTAAAAATCAATACTGACGACCTACTTTTGCCTGGGCTTTTGATACCCCCTTTTGTGAAAATTAATTGACGTTTTCTAATAAACTTGCCAGTATAAAGAATCAAAAAACGAAATCTAATTTGTAATGATGTTTTTTATTGGAAATTTTAAAACTAACATATTATCATAATATTCCATATTTAAGATCATAATCTAAGTGTTATTTTTAATAAAATCGAATAATATCATATCATGCATTAAACCAATATTGAATATTTATAAAGATTAAATACTTTTAAAATTTACATTGTAACTTAAAATACAAAGAAATTACCAGTTTTTTACCACCACAATATTTTTTTATTAAGACACATTAACTAAACCTCAATTCATATCGTTAAAAGGAACAGGATAATAATTCGAGAAAGAAACGTCAGACGTGAATGTTTATTTTCATTGGATAAAAAAAATAGTATTAAATTATTTTCTCATGGCTTTTTTTAAATTCATTTGAGAACCTTATTCTCGAAAGCACAAATTCAATGTGTAGGTAGTAGCAATGTCCCAAAAACTTGGTATAAACTTTGATAATATTAATAATGTTGACGTTGACGAATTAGAAAAAGAATGCTTAATAAACTGTGAAAGAAACACTGATTCCGGTATTGATTCTGGAGAGTTAAGCTCCGCAACTTTAACTGCGGCTTCAGATTCAGAGTTGTCTCCTCTCAAACATTCCGACAGTTTTAATTTTACAATCGAAAAAGGTCATAATGGAGTTGCGTCCGGAAATGAAAGTTTTAACACAACAACTTCGATATCGCCGACAGAACCTTCAGAGAACTTGAGTGATGATATTTTGTCAGTTAACGAAACTGTAGAAAAGGAGTTTGTTACCTCCGAAAATGATTATCATGAAGATTGTGATGAAAAAAATGATTATTCAGCAGATAATAATGTACCACACATTCCCTCCAGCTTACTTAGCGCTGATCATTTAGGTAGCAGTGTCATTCCAAAGTATTTACAATCAGATTTAGATAAAATGACCAATAGAAACTTGACAATGTCTACTGTAAGTTTAAATGAACCCAATTTTGATGCACACAACAGTATTAAGTGTAAATCTCCTTATAGCAGAAGTGCAGAAAACATATCTAATATAGAAGAAATACCAATAGAAAATCTAAATTCTAGTTCTAAAGTACTCGACACTGACCAGATTTTATCTGAATTTTCACACCAAAAAACTAGAGTTACTGCTACACAAAAGATACCAGAGAGTCAACAACAAATAAATGACAATAAACAAAGCCGTTTACCAAAGGAAATATTATCCCAAGATCTTGGCAGTATTGTTAAAAATGTCCATGGTATTTTTTGGTCTGTTAGTGGCAATCTTAAAAATGCTTATAGTCAAAGGGTGTCAGCTCAAAAGCCAGCAGTAAAAAATGTTAAGCCTATAATGAATGGTAAAGTTATGAATGACATATTTGAGAATGCTGTTGATGTACAAAATACTGCACCAAATCTACATAAAAATTTACTTGTAACCAATGAAACTAACACAGTAAATGCTGAACCAAAGAGAGTAGAGGTTAATGAAGAAATGGAGAATGATGTGAAAAAGGATCTGCTGAAACTGCAGATTGAATCATTGGAAAGGATGCTGTCAGAGCAGAGGAAAGAAAATGTTGTCCTGAGGGAGAGAGTCAAGCAGCATGTCGATGAATTGAATTTGAAAGATCAGACATTCAAAGAGTTGGAAGTCAAGTTAGATTCGGTACTTATTTTTTACCACAAATTACCATATTTATACTAATGTTTTTTTAGATTAATATTTTTATTTATTGAATATTTACAGTAAAAGTAGTCCTTTAAGTAATTTTGAAATTAAAAAAGATCACACATAATTGTTTGAGATTTATGAAATTGTTTTTCCTGACAATTTATCTTGTAACAACTTGTACTTAGATTAAAAAAAAATCAGTTATAATAAAGTCACAATTTATATAAATGAAAATCCTTCAAAATATATCACATACTTTTGTATATTAAAGATTCTTTTATGCATCTTTACTCATTCTTACAGATGAGCAAGAAGGTAGAGCAAGCTCAGAAGGATGCTGATGCAGCAGTGATGAGATATGCTGGAGCCGAATGTGCTGCAATTGAAGGCAGAAAAGCTGCCGATGCCGCGAAACGCGCACAGCAAGCCGCCGTTACGGAATGCGAGCTGCTCTCCGGGAAGCTGAGATCTGCTCATGTGGAGAAACAGAGGATATGTCAGCTATATGACGACAAGGTGAGTGGATGCTAATACATACATATACAATAAACTACATTATTTGATTATATTGTATAGTAAGTATAAGCAAGGTAAAAATAAATACATATAAATGAATAATATATTTATACATATGTCTTACAGTACAATAATATAAAAGTTTTTACTGTGATAATAGATAGTTAGAAATATTTCAGGTTGCATTTAAATATCCATTTAGAATTTTTTACCACAGTTCACTAAACTTGACTGGTATTAAGTCATGCAACTCTATTTGGAATGAAAACATCCATACCATTTTAACCAAACCTGTTACTTTACCATTAGATCTACTGTCTACACTGTAATATATGTTAATTTCAGTCTATGATATTTTGTATTTATATGACATCTTGTGATATAAATAGACCATACTGTATACCTTCTGTAATAAATAAAAGGTTGATTAAGTGTGTATTTTGACATCATTGTGTGGTGTGTCTCACCTGATTTTGCTATGCTACTGAGTTCAATAAAAGATATTTCCGTAATTATCTTTCATTTCAGACAATACCATACCCTTTGTTGAGGTCCTATTGTAATAAATAAATTATCCATTAAAACGTTTATATTACAGTGCCATGAACTGCAGAACTGTGAGCGCGAGACATCGAAGTTGCGCGAAGAAATGAAAGAGTTAGAGGGCCGGCTCAAATGGACACAGAGTAAATTACGTATGGAGATGGATGCTTATAAGGTATGCAAAGAAATATAGATCTTAATTCTATATTTACACCATGCAAATTAGGCCAACACAATTTCTTTATTAAACATTACTATAGCTGTGCTAACATTACAAAAATTTGATAATCTCAAATGCATGTTATTATATTATGCAAACCATAGTCTTGAACTGTAATTATATAAGTAAATCAGGAGCGATATTTAAAAGTGTGTACCTAATAAATTAATCTGACTTCAATTTAAATGATTAATCATCAATATTCACTGTTTGCTTTGTAATACGGATTACCCTGGATTGGATTCAATTACTGGAGTGGCTATGTTCAGGCAGTCTTATATGTAAGTCAGAGTATTCTAGTCATGCTCTCTTTACCATCTACATTCTCATTGTTATTTAACATCATATGAACTTGAGGTCAAGTGTTAGCTATGTTGTGGATTGGAAAAGTGCACATATGCTATAATTCTTAAAAACTGATTTACTTTTAAAGGAAAGTTCAGAACGTGTTGAGAAGTTAACGCAGCAGGTTGCCGAGCTTGAAGCGGCTAAAGAGGCAGCCGCGGCCGGCGTCAGCGATTCCGCACGGGCTAAAGTGTTGGGTGAGTTTAATCACTTGTATTAGCTATACCTTAATCGATAATAAAGGACTCAACAATCTGATGTTGGAATACATGTACAATACAACACTTATATTTATACTTATATTTTTTGTCAGTTAGGGGTTTATGCTTGACTTCGATTTCACCTGATGTTAAGTGCCAATGAGGTCATGGATGGTGAAGTTTGTCCATCTGAAATTCTTTTGGCTCTTACATGTACGACTGCCGAAACACAGCATTGTTGTTATGGTGACAGATTGACGTTGAGGGTTGGTAGCTAGCTAGGTGGGTCTGAATAATCCTACCACCATCCAGTGTCTAATACTCGTGTACACTGGGAATCAAACTCGGGACCTCCGCGTTACAAGGCAAGCGGGCAAATCAATACCGACGGAAGTCAAAAATCGCTTCATCATCTACAGTCTCATTGTCACATCATGGGAAAAAAAAGATGTAGAACACATACTAATAGCCAATCACTTAATGGTTTTTTTGTCAAATGTATTAATGGCGTTCGTGTGGCGTATTAAAATAGTTCCAACTAATTAGGATAACTTTTTTTTTATGGTTTATTTTATATTTTGTTGTTAAAGGGGGAGATTTTATTCTAAGTAAAACCACTTTCATAACAGAAGCAGAGCTGAAAGAGAGTCAAGCGGCGTTGATCCTGTGCCGCCACGAGAGAGACGAGCTGGAGCGGCGGCTCGCGTCCGTCGCGCAGCAGCTGGACACCTGCAGGAGGGAGCGGGACGAAGCTAATGCCGCCCTCTCTAGCGCGAATGACGAAGTTAGCTTATAGTTTACTTTTGTTGTATTTAAAAAAGTAAAATGTTAGTTAAATTACAATATTTACTTTAAGTAAACT
>DWQX01005939.1:0-12116 GCA_018245475.1 Pharmacophagus antenor
GGCCCACGGTTAGCGGAGCCAGTGGAAGGTAGAGCGTCATTGTGGACGGCGGCGGCGCGCCCGTCCCGCGGAACTGCGCGTCCGCCGGCCGCCGCCACGCCTGCTGTCGCCGCTAACCGAAGCCGTACAACTCCCTAGGTGCAGCCTCGCTGCTCCACGCATGCAGTGGCGCAAGACACGCACAACTGGCTAAATACGCACGGGACGCACGCACTCACGCCCACGCCCACGTCCGCACGCACACGCACGCACGCGCGCCGCGGGGACGGCCGCTGACTGAGGACGTATTTCTATATGACAGCGGGGTATTTGTTATTCACGGAAGTGGGTTAGGGCGGCCGGTACCTGCGCTTCAGCTTGTCGCGGATGCGCGCGCGCGGCGGCGTGCTGCCCAACAGCTCGGCGTCCGCGCGCCGCCCGCCCCGCACCGCCGCGCCCGCCCTGCACACCGCGACCGCACACCACTAGCATCACACCTTTATATTCTCATATATATCCCAAGGGATTGAGAGATTTTTCATGAAAAAAAACTTAATCTTGAATATTAATTGAGGTAACCAGATAATGTTTTAGTAAATTTCATAAAAAAATGTTTAGAACTTTTTGTTTGATGTAGGGAAAATACAGGCAGAAACAGTTTATGCCTACATAATATATTGACTACATCGTCGTCAATTAATGAACTTATTTCTATGGGGTATTCAATGTGCAGGCGCTGGTCCGGGAGCGGCGGCGGGGGTGCGGGCGGGGTGGTGCCTGCCCGCGCGGCATGCGACCGGGCCACGGCGCGAGCCGGCGTCGCTACCTGCGGCACGGTGTCTGGCGCCGGACGCAGCGTCGGGTTCTCACATTGATTTATTTCGCGGTGAAAGTGCGTGCGTGCACGTGGTCGGGAGCGTGTACGTGTGCGTGTGATAAAAGGACGGAGAAAATTGAACATCCCGTCGTCAAGTTCCTGACGAACGCAACGCAAGGAAGAACGGCCCGGGCGGGTCAGGACGCGATGTCAGCTGTTCGCGGGCTTGCCCCGAGGACGACCACGGCTGGTAAGTGGCAGTGCTCTCAAGCAGTGGAGGAAGTGGATAGAAAACGACCCGCGACCCGGGCCCGTCGGCGAGCGCACCACACACGGTCGACCACTTTAGAGCTTTCTACTAGATGACGAGCGGCCGAAGGCACAGCCGGCGGTAGCGGCAAGAGCACCGGACACCACACACCACCGCTGTGAACATTCTAAATGAGCGTGTTCTCGGCGGGGGCCGAGAACTAGGTTTTGGAGCGCTCCGGGGCTTGCCATAGAGAGCGACCCTCCTGCGCGGTGCTCGATGCGTCGCCACGGACCGGTCCGCCTCCCTTCGTACGCCACATCGCTACAAACTTTACGGTACAAAATAACTGATGTATTGCATTTATGTAAAATTCTAAAAGAAAACCTAAAAAAGATTGATCATTAAAATCATGCAGACAGCCTGCAGAGTTTTATACCAGTTGACACAAACTAACCACGTAATAAGAGCTAAAAACAAGCCAAGTGGACTTTAAGGAAAATTGAAAAATGTTAGAAATCATACAAATCACTAAGAACCAGTTTAGTTCTATTATAGAAATAGCGTAATGACATAAACAGGTTTCATTTTGGAAGTTTAATTTGGTTATCACATATGAATAAGCCAAGTCCGGTAGGAATGTTGATTGGAATGTATTGCTAACCTCACATAAGGGTTTTACGGAGATGTGCTGTGGTCTTATGCGGGCTCGAAACCGAAAAATGTGAAGATAGAGATACGAATGTGCAACGGTTAAGTATGGTGAAATGTGCGTGTCAAGTTCTATTGTATAAGATTAAAGAGACAAACGGGTTCGGAACCTTGGAAAACGGTGCATAAGGAATTTGACATATTTTCATGGTATCGTGTTAGAAAGAAGGTCGTCATCTTCGCTCGATAACACTACAGTGTTAACACGAAAATGCTTCTCAGAACCGTGTCTCGAGGGATTCGCTCTACGGTACGCGGGCGTGTGGCGTCAGGGGCCTGCTGCTGACGCCACACGAAGTCGACATTACTTTCTCCAAAGTCTGCCGCTGGCGTGACGCGTTTTTTTTTCTCTCGTTCCCCCCGTCATGTGATTACAGGGCCTATTCTTTCTTAATTATTTTATTCCCATAAATATTACTCTCACTTTTACTCTTTCTTCAACATCCAAACTCATACCATTTTTCTCGCTCTCCATTCGAATTCCGGCTCGAGGCGTTACGAGGCGACGGAGGCTGACGCCAACTGACGTCACCGAGCCGATGCGTCCTGCCGGTGCGGGCTCGGCACGCTCTTGACGTTTTCTGTGCTGCGGCGTGCCCTTCGAGCTGATGAACGTCTGACGCTGTGTGGTGACACAACGCCTGCTACAGTCGCTCGGTCAAATGACACCTTCTATGAATGCTTCTCGCTTTACAGTTTGACACTCTATCTTATCAGCTTCATCCAGGTCGAGTTCCTTGATGACGGAACTGCACACTGTCTGGCCGCCCTAATTTATGATTTTTGCGAAAATGAAGGCATCTCTAAGTTCCCCATATAATATGAAACGGGACCAGTTGTTGGCGGGCGAGCCAAGCTTGATGAGAACAACATTTCACTCAATGATAAGGACTCTAACACATGATTCCTTATATAATCCGGTTGCAGTTCTATTTCGTGAGATGCTCACGCGTCGTGCTCTATTTGATCTAACTTTGTGCTTACGCTAGTGAACCTTGCTTGTGGACTGCAGTCCAAGGTCAATAACATTCTATCTTTTTCGGAAGGGGGGGGGTGATTATCGGCTGGATGTGTTTTCTCATTAACACTCGGGTCGGAGTCCTAAAACCAAATATAAACGTAACAAGGCGATGAGTTTTTTACATGAGTGAAGAGGTTATAACTTGAGACATAAACCGCCCGAACGACGTGAGACTGTGTTATTGAATAGCCATCCCTCTAAGCGAACCAAAAAGAACTGGTTATTGTTATAAACAGCGTAAAGCGGGGTCCTGACCAAGAGGGTCACAAATATTGATTCAAACCACGTGGGTTCGAACGGTGGCGACTGTCGGCGCCACAGCGACGCCGTGTGGCCACAGGGCCACGAGTGAAGTCATCTTGAAGGTAGCGTGTGCTCAGCGGCCATGCTGTACTGTCAGCCGACGCGATCGTCGAGCCGGTGCCGACAGAAGAGAGACCCGGCGCCGTGCTTCTCGTGCCAAGAATACTAATAAATTGAATGTGAACGTGGGCTACGCAGGACTACAAGTCCTCCTCGCGCGAGTACTTCAGAAATACTTCCGTACACTACGAGGCTCTGCTCGGCGACACGTACAACTCAGCCGGACGCCACGCGCCGCAGCCGGGCCCGCGGTCGGCCAGTGACGCACCTGCTGAGCACTCTATTAGCTATAATCAGATAAAGCGATACGCGGCACACTTCGAGCGCGTCACGCCCCACGTTCGTTTAGGCGACGGGACGCCGCGGGGAGGCGCGGGGAGGCGCGGGGAGCGCGACGCTCGCCTCGTCCGTTTCGACAATTCGTTGGAAGTTGCACGTGCTACCCTCGTTGATTTTCATTAATCCTATGAATACTCCAAACACCTAGTTCTTTCGACTGTGACCATGAGTGAGGTACTCCAAACCTAACGACAAGGATCAATAAAACTGGACAAACCAATGCGAACAAATTCCAGCGGATAGTACTCGATTTACGAATCGATTTTCGAATTACATTTCCTACATGCATTCCTTCAGTTACATGCACATTACAGTGTCGAAGGGCACAGCAAATTCATCGGGAACGATGCAGTCTGTACACTCGCAAGACGAAGCTCAGAAACAGAGGCGGTCGCCTTAAACCTCGTCCACCACTGCCGTTCCCCCAACTCTGTACTGAGTACACACATTGTGTTGGATGTGCGTACATACCCACATCCAACGCAATCTCCATTGGCACGAAAACACCAACTACAGGCGGTCCAAGAAGGCTGTGCCCGAAATCACACCCTTATGCAGGCCGCTAGGCTCAAACCGTAGGAAGATCCAGACAGCTGTTGGTGCTTTGAAGAGACACTGAGACCTCAACAAACACTTATTCATAATACAAGCAACTGACACTCCTCTTGGCAGAGCCTGTTCAGAGGCCGAAGAAACTACCACCCATGTAATCCTGGTATGTGAGGGAGTGGCAAACTACCAGGACACAAATCCTCAGAACACTGGGGTCGCTCCTCGAAGCCTGTGAACATCCCAGGAGACTTCTGCGCTTCTGGTGGTAGCTGGACTGGCTTGACTAGACAGCCAAATTTTCACTCATAAAGGAACATCTGGAGTCCAACTGTGGAAAAAACAGCCCACCAACCAACCGACCATGTCTATTGCTACATTCTGTTCTTGCACTTATCAAAAAAAAAGTTGCCTTATAAAAATTAGGTATTAAGAAATAAAAAATTGTGGCCTGAAACTGAAGACAATCAATTCAATTCTCTTCCTAACTCCCTCAGTGGTCAGCGGTTGTGCAGCATCAAGGGTCACTGACCCTAACTTATATATAACTCTACCAACTTTGCTATTGCTTCTGAAGGAGATGACTCAAGAACAGAACTGTAAAAATTATCACAGCTTTATGTAATTGTATCCACATATTTCCACTTTTAAAATTGTACCGCAGCATTACAAACAGAAACGAAATGACAGATTGAGGGCGTTGTAATGGTGTCAGTGCCAATACAAACTATGTAGTGATAAAATTCACATTTTTGTTACTAAAGTACCAGTGATCCACATAAGTTTTAAAAATATACTTGAACTTATTTTGCAGAGATCAGTTTATCACCTTTGTCTATTTTATAATATGTAAGTTTGAATAATAATTTTGAAATTAAACAAATTTATGTAAAGATGCTTGCTGTACGTCAAGTGTGTCCATTCCAGCGAGTGTCTGTTGTTCGATAACACTGCGGGGCAGCGCGCGGCGTGCCACAGGCGCTGACGGGGAATTACATCTTGTGTCGATGTGTCTTCCCATTACGAGCGGGTATTAAAACTAATATCACGCACATACATTGCAATCCTATCGCCGAATGACCAAAATTTAACCAACTACAAAAAATAGCACATAAACAAATGTTTATATATATAAAAACATATAAGTAATACGTATAAAGATAATACTTACATATCATCGTCTGAACTTTGACCCGATTCGTAATTTATTGGAAAACCAACTTTTTTCTTCCAATCATTTTCTTCGCTGGAATTCATTCTTACAATGTTTAAACAAACAAAACTATTTCCCGCGTCAAATTCACATGATTAGCACCTCTAAATTGAAGCCGAACACTTGCACAAAATCACTAGAAAATACGTTGTTGCTTTATAAAGTAAATATTCAACATTGTTGATCACACTAAGCTTTTGCAATGTAAGTAAGCCGCCGACCAAAATAATGAACACACAAGATAAGAAATTTCGCAAATTTGAAATACACTCGTCAAATCTAACACGACGCAAGAACCATCAATGTCAATATGATATAAATTTACAATAGTGTTGTCATTTTCAAGAATCTATCAATGCAAATCTATTTTATAATCGATTTATGAAAATTTGCAATAACCGTGTTAGTCATTATATAATTCGTTTTTAATGTTAAATTTGATAAAGCTATCAACCTGTACTTCCAAATGGTCTCGAAAAGAAACGAAACGAGGGAAACTGGGTGTCAAACTTTTGAACAGTAGATTTTACGACTGTGTGCGAGATAGTAGAAGTAGTAAAAAGTAAATATACCTCACGTGATACTGCTCTTAAATGAATTTGAAGCAAACAATTTTAAATACTAATTTATCTAGTGAGACCGAATTAAACCGCGGAATGTTTTTAGTTTTCGCTCTAAATTTTAAGTATATAAATGAAATATATAAGTATCCATAAATTTAACGGCATATTATATATTCCTACATTGTCTAAAACAATATAAGAATAAAAAGAAACTTTAATAAAATTAAATGAAATCGCCGATATCAATTTATGGTCTTTATATTCCATTTTTTTTTTCTTTATATCCATGTGATGAAAAAGAAAAAAACAGTAACACTGATCAGAGATTAAAACATATATATTATACTTAGGTGGAGCAAATGATTCCACTCTAACTTATGTTAAGTGGAATTAAGTGGTTTTGTTACTGATACAGATATTATGTAGTACATTACTGTAAAAAATAGGTAGTCCACATCATAAAATTTCTTACAGGTATCTAATTGGAACACTTATTAAAGATATGCTAAGTGGGCCTTGCCTGATGTAAAAATTTTAAATTTGAATTAACAAAAATTTAATGCACCATGTTGAAAACAAAGATCCCCAACTCACACTAGAGAAAACCTGACAATCTCCCAAGAACTGAACATATCCTTTATCTTATTTCTATGATTTTCCATATTTCTAATTTGATTACATAGTTTAACCCACAATAAAAAATATTAACAACCAATTAACATAACTATTGTGGGAAAAGAACTGTCCAGATGCATGGGAAACGATTATTTGTGTGAATTTTGTTTCTTACTTGATGTGACCAACAGTACTTAGTCACTGCCATAGTTAATAACTCAGTGCTGTTTACAAATGTGTATATTTAAGATTTAAATACAGTGGTAAATGAAACACAGGACACCGAGTATCACATATAACTATTTATTAAATTAAATCTGTTAGGGTTCGTTACACTTTTGATTCATAACTAACAACAAATTTTAAAACTTAGGAGCAGGGGACTCTTCCTTGCTGTAGTCAATATTTGGCGAGTAGAACTGTTGACAAACAAATCATTATTAAGCGAGTTAGGTAAAGTTAACTATATCAGGTGCTAGGTTATGTAATGTGATAAGACCAGATCCGCCCCACAGGGAGTTTAGAGGATCTGTGCTTTCGGGTGCTGTTCCTCTCGGCTTCCATGGCCTCTGGGTGACTGACTCGGGGGGGTCCATTGCCCATTTGACCGTAAGAGGCCAGAGAGGAGAGCGCGCTGTGTATGCGCACCTTTCCAGGAGGGGATAGGGGAGGCTTACTTCCCCTCTGAGGAGGGGCTGCATATTGCGGCCAGCGCTGGTGGGGTTGCGGAGGCGTGCGAAAGCGTTCCCGCGACCTTACCGTAAAGCGCCGAAGATGGAACATCGTAGGTTATGTAATGTAAAATATTTTGAAAATTACTTTTCTTTCTAGAAATAAAATGTAAATGAAAGTTGTGAAATGTTCTAAAGCAAAACATAACTCACTGTATAATAATGGTGGTAGGGTTTTTCGAACCCGCCTAGCTGGCCACCACTCTCAATGTCAATCTGCTACCACAACAGGGTTGATGTGTTCCGCAATCATAAATGTAAGATACACACATGTTTTGGGCGAAAATGCTTCACTATCTATGGCCTCATTATCACTTAACATCAGATGCAATCGAGGCCAAGTTTTAGCCTTTAGCCAATACAAAACAAAAGACAGATTTATTAATATCTAGTTAGTTCACCATTTATACTAGTGCTGCTATACTTCATTTTATTACAAAAAAAAATATGAACTTTGTCAAAAATTTTCACCACATATGGAATGGTAAATATGGAATACTACAAAGTTTTCTCACTGACTTGCTTTCGGCACCTTTTTTCATATATTCAGTGCAGACACAGCAGCAATGTTATCTAGTTATCATAATGTATAGATTATTGTAAAAGGTGTTTGTGTACATGTGAATGGATACCTTGTACTGCTTATTCCTATACTCTTGCCAAGGCTCAGGGTTGGACTTCTTGTTCCATGACACATCTGGCGAACGGGTTGCCAGGCGCAGCACATAGAATGCAGCCCCCAGGCACCCCATCCCCGTGCACACATACAGCGGGATCAGCTACACACCATCAAACACATTTTTTCATTACATTCAAAATAAACAATAGTTTACAATGGAAAGTTAGTGGGAGCATTTATGTTCCACAATGTGTTGTTATAGCAAATCAGTCTGTCGAGCAGCAATCATGATATATTTAAAAATAATACAGCAATTAGAAAATTAGATCAAATCATAAATATTATAGACAAATGTTTTTACATCATCTTGGGTATAATGACATGTTAGAACAAAAAATATATTTGTACATGGTGTAAGCTGCGGCGGTGCTTCCACACATGCCCGAATTCTCAGCACATCACATTTAATCAATGTGGTGAACTAAATTTAATAAATCATAATTGCTACAAGATATAAATACGATCATGAAAATGAAGAAAAAATGAAAATCACATCTTGTATTAATGTATTTTTATGTAGATGGATATATGTGCTAGGGGCCCTATTGTTATTTAATATCAGGGAAAATTTAAATCAAGTGTTTGCCTTTTGTCTCTAGAAAAATATAAGATTTTGAAGTAGAACAAACAAAGTATTAATCCTTCCATTAAAATTTACAAAAGAAATTTCTTGTATTTCACTTTATAATGAAGAAAAGACTGAGCAATTTATATTTTTCTAATTTCGTTTTATTAATAGGTTTTTATGTGATTAATATAAAAGACATGCAAAATAAAGAATTACGTTAGTACAATTAACCAGCTCAGTAAGTAAAAAAGAAAGAAATGTTCAGTAGTAAATTAATAGATGTGCTGGAAAAAATTATTTGGTTGTTATTATATTGTCGCAGGTTAGTTATGTAAGAAGTAGAAAAGTGAAAATAAGGATAAAATCTTAAATACACTAACCGCCTTGTGCTTCTTCAAACTTTGTAAGCTCAAACCTTGCATTTTAAAGTCAAAGAGCACTTATTGAAAGCAACGACTAAAACTCCTCTGAATAAATACGCAATTGAATCGATTGAAGAGCAATATAATTGTCGATAAAAACGACGTCTGTATTAAGTTTGCCATATGTATAAGTATTGCCACCACATCTAAATATAAATATTCAAAGAGTTATGTTCATGAAATTATTTCAATTAAAAAAATATATTTTTTTCTTGTTTAAATTTTCAGACTTTTACTCTCATGTTAATTTTGTAAAGTCATTTTACATAATTATAAAATTTAAAGGATGAAATAAAAATTTACCATACCCATTTCCCTAATTCTTCACATTCAGTACGTTGACATTAAAAAAAATAAGTAGTAAACCTTTGACAAATGCTTCAGGAGGTTTTATTGTTTTGATATAACCTATTTTTAATGATTTAGTGCTCAATTGTTAAACTGTAATTTAATATATTGAAAGTAATTAGTTTAAGATCATAATGAGTTTCCTGTTGTAAGTATTGATTCTGTTATTCAAAGAACAAACTGTGTCTATTTATAACTGATTTTTCTTTCGCTCTTCAGTGACTTGTTTACGTTTATTTCGATAGATGATTTGGTAGTTACTCTGAACTAAGAATAAAAATTTAATATGGGAAATGTCATCAATGTCTAAATGAATACAAATGATTTAATCATTAAAATACGAGTAAATGTTAACTAAAACTGCTCGGTCCATTGTCAAGACCTGCGTAGGTCAAAAATGTTTATCTATATGATTGCGATACATCAAAGATCTTTGTAACTTAATTTTCATTTGTGTTTGCAGCGGGAGCCGGTCTAATAAAACCTTTAAGCCAAAAAAAAATATACCCGAGGGTACCCATCAATATGACCTGATGCGTCACGCGGCCGCCACTCTAGGCTCTGGGAACCTCCGTCTGGCCGTCATGCTACCCGAGGGCGAGGACCTCAACGAATGGGTGGCCGTTAACAGTGGGTGTTTTATCTTTATCTCAAGATCAGCTGTGTGTTATTGTTCAATTGAATATAAAATCTTTTAGCAGTATCTATATTATTATCGCGTAACAGAATAGTTGTAGTGTGCTTCACATTCCAGTAGTAGAAATGCCTCTAAAGTGTTAGATAAAACCATATCTCTTGTGTCAAGCAATGAGTCACATTGAAGGGCAGCACAATGTGTCACTACTGTGACTTTGTCTAATGTGTGAAATTAATGTTGTAAATTGATAAGAGATGCTAACAGGAAAATGTTGATGAAGTGTGGTCGGTACAAAGTGTATCGCTTAAAGCATCAATAGTATGATGGTGGCGTATTATCAGTGTGTAAAGTTTTTAATTGTGTAGATTCCTATAAAAAAATATTAATTGGTTTACATAACTGACATGAATGAGGTGAATCTTGTTGCACTGCTTCCCTGTATTGAAGGCTGACGTGACAGACAAATTTAATTTAAATGGCTTTTCAGTATTGACATACATTAAATGAAAAACTCTTATTGTATTATAGTAAACAGTCACTTCTTTTTTATTTATATGTACAGATAATTTTGGCAAACGGTGTGGTAGTAAGCCATACTCGTGATATGAACTGCTTCATATTTTCAATGTTATCATGAGTGAGCAAGTTTTAATCTTTATTAGCGAAAAAATTACATTGTTAACGGAGCACTACTGTCCAAGTAACGCCATCGCGTTCAAGAGTGTATTGTGTTTCAAATATGGTTGACAAAGCATGCGCATGAGTCAGCTCGTCTGCACTTCCCACTATACAGTGCTCTGCGCGCGCACGTAGCGCCCACTCGTGTGTACATGCATCGTATCCGCAGCGGCCCGTAGGCCTGCAGCGTGGGCCTCGTTGACCAGTGCTAGTGTTGTGACGTCGCTCCGGTCGCGCTGTTGCAGCGGTGGACTTCTTCAACCAGATCAACATGCTGTACGGTACCATCACGGAGTTCTGCACGGAGGAGTCGTGCGCGGTGATGTCGGCGGGCCCCAAGTACGAGTACCACTGGGCGGACGGGCACACCGTCAAGAAGCCCATCAAGTGCTCAGCGCCCAAGTACATCGACTACCTGATGACGTGGGCGCAGGATCAGCTCGACGATGAAATGCTGTTCCCTTCCAAAATAGGTAACGAATCTTACACCACTACCAAATACCGTGCGTTCAGTTCACGTTTACTCACGGACCCCCGGCGCTCCGCAGGCGTCCCCTTCCCCAAGAACTTCCTGTCGATGGCCAAGACGATCCTGAAGCGGCTGTTCCGTGTGTACGCGCACATCTACCACCAGCACTTCCCCGAAGTGGTGCAGCTGGGCGAGGAGGCGCACCTCAATACCTCCTTCAAGCACTTTATTTTTTTTGTACAGGTACGACCCAGTGCGCGCACACGTACACACACGCACACACACCGTGACGCACACATGCCCACCGCAGTGTTTAGTTCTTTTGCAACGGGTGCCAGGTTCGGTCCCCCGGAACACCCGAGCACGGGTTAACGGAGGGGGGTGTCAAGCACGCACCGGACTGCGGCCTTACAGCCGTCCAACCTTCAGAGCATATGAGGGACTGCCCGTTTGACGTGGGATAACTTGTGGACGTACAAAACGTGCAGACAGAAGTCATTTATTTTTGTGCCCCTTCTCTTTTCTCTAAATTACTTTTATAGACATATTTCTAGCCGCTTTCATTATTCATTCCTTACTAGCCCAGCGCGCCCCCGCGCCCTCGGCGTACACACTGTGCGATCAGTAATCTTGTATTAAAGTTTTCCGCCTCGGAGTGAATGAGGTAAAGAGGCGGGGACGAACCGTATGCGACGTTACGCTTAGCTCCACCCGTTTGTCCTGAAGCCATCTGTCGCCAGGAGTTCAACCTGATCGAGAGGCGGGAGCTGGCGCCGCTGCAGGAGCTCATCGAGAAGTTGACGGCCAAGGAGGCGCGGTGAGCCGCCCGCCCGCCGCGCGCCCCCCGCGCGCCCCGCCGCGCCCCAGCCGCGACGTGCGCAGCATATCTTTACAATCGTTTTATATGTGATATGAAATGTTTCAAGTTCTGATGTATATCTGTTGTATATACAATATACACTTAGTTAGCTGCTAGTACTGAAACCGGGCCTATATAGTATATATATGTAATACTGGTCGAAGGCGTTCTGCCGGGCCGGGGGGGGGCCCCCCCCGGGGGGGGGGGGGGGCCGTGCGGCCCCCCCCCCCCCCGCCCGGGGGGGGGGGGGGGGGGGGGGGGGGAAAAAAAAAAAGGGGGGGGGGGGGGGGGGGGGGGGGGGGGGG
>DWQX01005940.1:0-12113 GCA_018245475.1 Pharmacophagus antenor
TATATATATATAATAAACACAATAGACATAATGGAGAGAGATAAAAAGAGCATAATGTTAATCTGCTGCCATAACAGTTGTCGATAGTGATATAAGAGCTTAAGTATTCTGGGCGAGCATGCTTCAGCATCCACGATATCACTGAAACTTAACATCATTTGAAAATGTGGCCAAGTGCTAGCCAATTGCAGATAAAAAAGAGTGTTCCGTCTAGCCAGTACTCGGAAAATTTTACTTTTCATAAATTCATAGATATTTGTCGTTTTTTTTTTGATGGAATACAACACTGTAGCCCTTCCGCTCTTATTCTTAATGACTTTGATAATATTATAATTAAAGTAAATATAATGAATTTGTTATCTACGCATAATTATCTTTCCATCGTCTTAAATCGGATGTCTAGACGAAGTATCAGTTTCCATCCCTTTGTGATTGATATTTCTTGAGTTCGGTGGAAGCGTTTCTCTCCGTAGTTTATGTCGCACATAGCAAAAGGCATTCCGAAGCTTGCTGGCGTCAGTGTTTCCGTCCAAATATATCGCGATTTTCCTTCAACAGTGAATTGATTCCAACAACGCTAGTATATTTTACCAGCAAAAGCTATTTCATTATTTAAAGTATGTACATTAAAAAAATAACTACAGAGTATCACATTTGTGAACATGAATTAACACTAAATACATTATTATTATTATATTTCTTTTACCAATAAATAAAACACACAAACTATTAACAGAAAGTAAGAGGTGCATAATGAAACTTCCTATTACACCATCGTTAAGGATTAAATTATATGAAATTATTTATTACGGAATTTATTTTCAAGTACCCTCTAATAAAAAAAAAATATACAATCGTAAATAAATACTTCATCTCTTTACACTTTTTTGAACTCCTTCTTAAACGTTCTCCTTCATATGTCTTAATATTTCCAAATTCTGTTAAGGATTAAATTTGCTTTCGTATTCTATAACCAACGCGTCCTATTAAATATCGATCTAATAGGTTGTTTTATGAATGTGTTTATGCGCCGATTCCAGGAGAAAATTAATTAGGACGTTGATTGCCAGACACGTTACTTACTCGTTGATATCACGGTTATGCTTTCCCGTGATAATGAACCTTGTTCTATTTTAAACACAGACCAACAGGTATTTCTACAGAGTTCAATTCATTTTAAATGAAATATAATGTGAATAGGAGCTTACAAATTATCATATTATTATTAATCATAAAAAAGAAAGTAAATTAAAAAAAGGTAATAATAATTGGTTTCATGTAACCATCTACAATTGCTGATTTTTTATAGGAAGTGTAGGATAACGAACGAGCGATTGACCTAATAGAAAGTGATCACCGGCGCCCATAGACACCTGCAACGCTCGGGGAGTTGTAACTGCGTTGCCGACCCTTACATAGTTAACACGAGACTGTCTTGTTTAGTACTTAAAGCTATATAATATAACCCATATTGGCTTTACGTTACAAACTCTTTTCCTAGTTTTTTTTTTCGACAATTTGCAAACAATTGATCTAAATTCCACATGATGTTAAGTGACAACAAAACTGTATATAGCCAAGCGTATTTGCCCAGAATATTCCACCTCATAAATATGACTAACGAAAGATGGCTATATTTGCTGCGACAAATTGACAATATAATCTTTATTAAACAAAAAGCACTACGAATATAAATCAATGATGTCGCTTGAACTATGTATTTCTGTATGTCATAAGACAGCCCCTCTTATTTAATTCAAATGTGCACAATTTTGAATTATTAAATGTACAATAAAAAGAAAAAACATGATTATACCTACACTAATGAAACATGTATTCATGGCTTTTTTTTATATAATTTAAATTAAATATAACAATGGGATATTCTTTTCCTTAAAGAAATATAGTTCGGTAGGATCTCACGAAGGAAATTTAATAATGTATAAACATATTAGTGGACGTGTTAACTCTCGTGCAGCTCGCATCTGACGTCGCGCTTCGTACGCGACACGTGTTGAATTATAAACTGCTTTGTGTTTTTGTTTTTATGATCATCACATGTCTTGCATATGACATCAGTGCAACGTTCTTTATATTAAACAAATATATTGTCAAACAAATGTAATAATCATGACTGAATTTCTCTAATTATTTTTCTTTTATTTTTTTATTGCTGTTAAAAATTTATGGCTTATCAGATTTCTCATACTCTGATTTATAAAATACACACACTGTACTCAAGGTAGAGCATAAATTCACACATTAGTAAGACCTTAGCGGATGTTGTTGCATGAAAAAGCATACTAGCTCACACCAACTTTACTCATTTCCAATCCAAATCACAAATGCAATCCTCTCCTTAAAGGATCAGTTTTTAAATTATCGATATAAAAATTTAGGATTGATTTATCGAAAAGAAAACTAAGGATAATTTAAAACAATTGAAACACTGTTGGCATTTAACTAATGCTATTCTTATTTGGAATAAAATACCTTTGTCTCCATTAATCTGACCAATTGTCACAATAATTTTTAAATGTGATTTGATAGAATTTGATTTTTAATTGTGATTTTGATTGAATGGAATACAGATCGTTTTTGACAAAGATAATTAGGTATTCCATTTTGTTAATCAAAAATCACGACAGCCATAATTAAATACTTCACATAATACGTAATCGTCGCCATTGTCGGATTATAAGGCATTATTTCAATCTAGCATTGAATAATCGAACAAAGTAACTATGCCAAGCAAATTATACAATATTGTTTAATATATATATACCAAAAAAAGGTACGTTTATCTATTACAGTATCATCTTACAAGCCAAAAAATTCAACTTACCTAATGTGTTAAATCCGTTGCACACACATAAGTATTTTTTTTTAAATTGACATTATATGAAATAAAGTTTTTGTTACATACATAGTATCAATACATATATATACTAAACCTCGGCTTGCCCTGTAATCAAGTCACTGGTTTTCATAAACAGTTTTTGTTTTACAATTTATTAAAAAGCAATATATTCCTTAAAGTCATTTTAATTTCTCGCATTATCATAATAATGTTTAAATAGTAGAAAATCTTCTGAGATTTAATAATAGATTGGTGCAAATATCAATTGTTCGTTCTCTTTGTGCCTTCTCTTCGTTTATATTCGAGTCGAAGAGATTTTGTCAAAGGGTTATTTATCAATGTTACAACTCGACAACTAAGCCCTCTATGATAAATTGCTAATGGAAAATTCGAATTCTTTATAGCAATGTTTTCTCTTTTATATTGTAAACTAAATCTTGAAAATGTTTTGAAAGGTCTTTTGTACGTAATACATGTATAATATTTACTAGACCATAACGGTTTCATTTAACACAAACAGCAATAAAGTATCCTTTAGCAGTCGGTAGATGCCCCTGCGGTGTCAATGCGATTCACGCCACAGATCTTTTTTATATTACATTACTTTTTGATTAGCTGCTGACGGTTTTTCTTATGAAGTGACAAATGACTCATTGTAACAAAGATAAGATAAAATTAGTACAAATCGTCCTCCCCAAAGGGCTAGATCCAAGTATTAAGTAAAGACTATTTGAACCACTTTAAGCATATCAATATATCACCGTAGACACGTAACGCTAACTACTTTAAACGACATAAACCTATTAATTACCTATATGCATACTTCTGTTTGTTATGCTAATAAATTTATAAGACAAAATGTTACGATATTGAAAACAGCGCAAGCGAATAAGACTTCGATTTATCCAAAGACAAAAAAAAAAACAGATTTACTCAACAACTTAAAAGCTTGTATTCTTGTAAATATATTTTGTCTCTCAAAGACGTTGGTACTCTTGAGTTTATAACTTATATAAAGGAGCTGTTTCTCGCCGCTCGAAGTCAGCAACTAAGTATAGGATGATATATTACCAATAAGCAATGTTTCATACGAAAACTTACTAACAATTCAGGCACATTAATATTAGCCTGGTAACAAATATTCCTGGGAGCGTAGGAAAACTATTATTATTATGTTATGTAGATTATCACACATTTTTACGTATCTTTGTCTATGTTTCTCGATATTTTAATGTATGTATCTGTAGAAGCATAAATTCATTTTTACTTAACAAAAATACCTGTAATTATATTCATTCATCTATCTGTATTCATATATTAAATACCTGTAATTATATTCGAAAAAATACGAAAATTCCTTTTCGGTGATCACCCACATAGAATTAATTAAATTATGTTTCTTCATTTCAGTTATTTTTTCTAGTAATTGCAAATTTAGTTACTTTTGATAAGTAATGATTAATGCTAAGCATAGGAAAATAGGAAATGATTAAGACAATATAAAAATGTCTGATTTAAACTTTATTTACCGAAACGGTCTCTTAATTCAACAGTTAAATTTTCAGCCTCAAAACTAATCAAAATATAATAAAACTTTCTTAAGGTTCAAGAATATTTATAATCAAATTGATATATACCAAATTTGCTGTAACCAAATTGTAGAAACTAGATTATTTTATTAAATTAACAAAATTAAGTGAAATAATATTTTTGACCGACTTTTTCATAAACAATCACATTAGAACATCTGTTTTATATAATTTTAAATTAACTTAATAATATTTGTAAAATTTACTTTTATAAAACACGAGGGGTGTTCAAAAATTAGTGAGAATGATATGTAGATACTTCATGGTACAAAAAAATATTAATACTGGCAAGCATAGCTCAGATATCTGTAATATTAATAAAGCAAAAAGTTTTTGATTCTCTTTTGTTTATTTTCTTAATGTAGTCACTTGTTTGCATCGTTGCGGAACGTGTTTGCAAAACTGGAGAAAATTGAAGATCGCACGGTAATTAAATACCTGGGCATGAAAAAATTTAATACGGAGCAGATGAATCAAGACTTGCAGGAAGCGTAAGATGTTAATGCTCACCCATATTTTACAATTGCACGTTGGTGTGATGAATTTAAGGGAGGAAGAACTTCCACCAATGACGACCCACGCTAACAGTAACAGAATAAATGTTTAAAAAAAGTTGAAAAAATTATTTTATCTGATCGTCATATTACTGTTCCTTTTTACCTGATGAAATAAAGATTTTGATTGGGAGTGCCCTTAATATTATACACGACTATATGGGCATGAAAAAAGTACCAGCGCGCAGTGTGCCTAGAATGCTTACGGATGCTCAGAAACAAACCAGATTAAGAATTTCACAAAGTTGTTTAGATTTGTTATAACAAGATCCTGTCCGCTTTTTGGTTTGATTCATAACTAGGGATGAAACCTGGCTTCACCATTACGATCCCGAAATGAAACAATAGTCCTGACCTGAATGGACCGTAATCTCAAACTCCTAAGAAATTTAAGGCGATTCCATCCGCCGGCCAGATTATGGACTCTCTTTTCTGGGATAGCGAAGTAGTAATGACCAAAAATCTCAGTTACTACTTACTACAGCTACTGTTACAGGTTCTTTATATGCAGAACAAATAAAAAAAAATCGTCATGAAATACGCGAGAAACGGCGTGGAAAACTAGCAAAAGTTATTTTGTTTCACCAAGATAACGCCCCCGCACACATGTCCAAAGTTGCGATGGCTGCCATTGAAGGCGCCGGCTTTGAATTGATGGATCACCCACCGTATTCACCGGACCTCGCTCTTGGAGATTTTTATCTCTTTCCGCGACTAACGGAGTACCTCAGAGGTCAGAAATTTGATGATGACGCAGTGATCGCTGCTTTTACACCTTTTTTAAAGGACCAGGGCAAAGCCTTTTTCGACAAAGAATTTTATGTTTACAAAAAAGATATGCCAAGTGTATACTCGTAAAGGTGATTACGTTGAAAAATAAAATAGCATTTAATGTAAGGTAACTGTATCTTAGTTATTCTCACTACCTATTGAACACCCCTCTTATATGCATACGTATCTAATAGTTTGGTAATACGTACATACATGTGCTTTAAGGGCAATCAGACTGTATTTAATAAAAAAACCGACTTCACTAATGCTCGCACCTCGTGTTCAATATTTAATCTGTTGAAGCCGCGTTCGATACAACACATCGATCACACAACCGCTGTAAATCAACGCGAGTGACAAGCAATACGGATGTTGAAGTCGTTAACCGCTGTTGCTATAAAACGTTACGGATGCATTGAACGGTTACTGAACGTACTACCTCGATGGCCACTACATTACTTCAAAAAAAAAATGTCGTTTATAACTTTCATAACATTTTTTAATTATTAATAATCCAATAAACATCACAATATATTAGTCTACTACTTTATACAGGCTTTACCTTAGAAGAATGCTAAACTATTGGTAAAATAGCCTAAGAACAGCCACTGTTGTTTTCCGGTCAAAAATCCCGAGACTATTTCAAATGGGCAAAAGTTTTAGTAGATAAAAATCGCCACATTATACCAGGCTACTGGAGTACAAGATGTCTTTTCAAACATTTCCCCCCGAATAAAAAAATGAGACGATTCAGTAGGCGATCGATTTCTACAAACTTTTAATCATCGAACAAAAGTAGACAGAGATATGCATTGTAGAACTGCTTAAAAAGAAACGTATCTTGAAAAATAATTCTCGAAAAATCTCGACATGACAATGTTTTATTAAGTTACAACTTATTTCATTATTCATAACAAGTCTAGACAAAGCGTAGTTGTAAATAGGACATCCCGTTCCATCCAGGGCGTATAAGTATACGGTCTATTTATAGCACCTCATTCTTGCACGAATTAAGACGCCCTGTCATACAACGTTCCATGTCATACGACGTTTGTTATACGACCATTATGAAATTGGCGAAATTCCATATTCGCCTTTTGAAGTCACGTCCATAACCCTCTCTGGCATGTCTTCTTATGGCCTCTTCATAATGTCAGATTATTGCAGCAGTAAATAGTTTTTTCTGTTGATTAAACTTGTTAACACGCTGAAGGATATGAGATTTATTTGGCTATATCTTATATAAAATTCCTTTGTTTGGATTTTATTAATTTCTACAAATTAAATAATAATACAATAATAAAATAACACATTCAATAATTATTGATAACTAAAGGGCATTATTAAAGTAATAACCGCTTAAATAAATATACTAGCTTTTGTGCCATAATAACTTATAAAGTAGACACAAATACAAAAAGATCAATTTTTCATGACTTCTTAATCTGAAGTATCGTCTAACGATGACTATTTCCATGTAATTTAAATTTCTACAGCATTCTGTAGATTTATTTATATTACCATCATTGACAATAATTTATATCTTCTCTAGGATATTACTATCGATTTCAATTAAAAGTTCGACTACATTAGTAATACATACTATCGATCCCGAACTAAATTTGTGATAAGATTTTTTTTAATTCATTCATTTGTATATCCTGTGGGAAAACAGTGAAAGTTAGTGAAGAGCAAAATTATAAGAAAATGTGGCTCATTGTTGTCATCTAAGTTTCAAAATTGGTCACCACAATTCACACGTGTTATATTTATCTGATGTAGGTGTTGTTGTGGTTATAAACGTATTGAAGTGTTTATTTACATTTCAAATTCGGGTTTTAGGTACATTGTGTTTATTCTTTTTTTTTATTAAAAAATAAGGTATTAAAAATTGCTATTAAAAGTTCATACTCGTACTATTAACACTACTATTTTTATCACATCATAACAATTTCGACTAAGTTAATAAGAATTTATGATTCAAGCTTGTAACTTTTCACTGTCCACCGAGAAATGAATTACGTCAAATGATTTATTGATACCTTCCGGAATTTTATGTAGAACGAGCCTATTTCCGGGTAGATCTGTCATCTTGATAGTACTGTCACACACTTCCTCAAGTTTGTTTTTAACGATAAAGATTATTTTTAACAAAATAACACTTTTACGTTCTACGAATAATCAGATCTACAGATGGTAAACGATGTGACTTTCTAAACACATGTGGTTTTTCAAATTCTATGCCTATGTAATTTTGCGTTGCGGTCGAAATTTTAAAACATAGTATTCATTCAAAATATGATAAATCTGTAAAAGGCAAGGTTACCATGTTAAGTACGGCAACTGGTAATAAAATAGGTCCAACTACTTAAATAAGTAATAACTTGGAACAATAACTATGCATTACTACACATGACAACGACTGTTTTTCAGTTGCTACATTTGAGCTGATGCTGCCGATTAATAGTTTTACACTGAGAGAAAGCCGAAGCGTGTTAGATGATAAAAACATACTTCAATGCGAAATTATAGTTGGTGGACGACGATTGATGCGTTTTAACAAATATCTCAGTGTCCTTGAGCTGTATAATTTATACCCATCTTCGGTTTTTACCTCCTAATGTATTACGTATAGCATGTACTCAGTCTTTTGATGGTGATTATATATCGACCTCAAAAGCGTGTAGCATATTATAACAAATGTTTTAGTTTAATTTTCATATTACGAATAGTAATCAGCATTAGTGTTTACATCCAAGTGACCTGGATGAAACTTTTAAGGCAATAGAGATTAAGCTAGTTTACATAATACCTTTTTTACAATCAGATGAATTGATAGCAGGATTTTTGTTATGAAAAAAGTTAACAAAAAAAATATAAAAACTTGCATTTTCTTTTATCCGTAAGGTAACATGTAAATATAATTTGAACACTAAATTCATGGACATTTTTTACGATTTTTTTTGCAGGTCACAATAATTTGATACGTTACTCAATATACCATAATCCTTTAATTAGAGTAAAATATTAATCGTTTAACTGCTACGTGGCGCAAAAGCGCTGCAAGCGTTAATCTCGAAAACCGCGACGCAGCGCTTTAGCGCTGCGAGTTCCAGTATGTTTTTGGTACTCCGTGGAAGTGTACGTTATCTTACGATACCTAAAAGGAGTGAGTGAATAATTAAAATAGCGTGTCAACACCACTATCTTTATCAACCAAAAAAAATTGTGCTTGAAAAACTGCTGGGACGTATCTTACGACAATGTGTAATGGTAAATGGTGGTCGAATCAGGAGTGGGAGACCGCAATTTTCATGCATTCTTTAAAAAAATGCTTAGCACTCAAACGGTTAAGCAATGTTGCCATAAAAGGAAAAATCTGAAAATTCGGACATATGTGAATTTTGAAATATAATGCTCTTTCGTCAAATTGACACGTTCCGTAAACGTACATGTACATATAGAACATAGTAAATATAAAGGCAAATTTTTATTTTAATTAATTTAATATCAAGACATCTTTTTGTTGTCTTCTATATAATATTTCTTTTTTCACGCTATTTCGTACATTTTCTTTGACTTTGACTAAAAGCACAAAAGGTTTTATTAATATTTTAACCCCCCTTTCCCTCTTAGAGGTATTGTTTCAAGAAACCTTACTTAATCTTATTGATAAGTACATATCACAAATAAAACACCTTCCAAATTTCATGTCTCTAGGGCCAACTATTTACACTATACGTATAGATTAGTTGACCAGTAAAATAATCAGTCAGAATATAAGTGAGACGCAGTATGTATAAATTTTACCTATCTGCACTCCTCCGTATGCGTAATTCTACACCCCACCCAGAGTGTAATCTGCTTGAAAGAGGTACAAAGTTTCTGCTTCCTGTGAAAAATGCTTCATATATAAAGGAAAAAACTTTTCAAGTTTTCTCTTATATTTCTAGTTATGCGAAAAATATTAATAATTTTAATTTATAATTATTAGTAAAGGATCAAAGCGATGTAATGTGCGTTCGTAAATTTAACGTTGAAGTGGATGGAGAAACGTAAAATCGTATATATTACTATGTAATATAAGCATGTAATCGTTATAAATACATAAAATTTATAAATGTGTTCTCCAAATAGTTTAGTAACCACCAACAGGTTCCGATTCGTTTTTGGCTTTTTTGATTATTGTTTTTCTTTATAATTACTTATTATTATTTTACTCAGTTCGGATCTATACCGACGTTGACAAGTCATCAGTCCCCTTTTAGCTAAGACTGGATTTTTAAGGTAAATAAAAACTAAACCTTTAATAGGATTTCTCGCAAATATACGTTCTACTGCAGTCGATTGTCTAGGAAACAATACAGAGCAAAGCAGTCAAATATTTTTTATACAATAGGATATTTGATAGCTGTGACTTTTCGTCAAAACCTAACTAATGTTATTTTACTTAAATTAAAAAATAATAATCAAAATTCCTTGATATTTGGTGGCTTCACATACAAAATTTTTACTCTATAAAATTTCATTTCTATACAAAACTATCAATCCCGGGGCAAAATAATTACTTAATAGTATTGTAGTAGTGGGTCGTCATCAAAGAGTTTAAATGATGAAATATATTTCTGTCATGTATAAAAAAAACGTTTAAATCGTTAGGTTCTATTAATAAATAGCTACTAGCATCCTAACAATATTTATAGGAAGCATCTGTTCAACATTGCAATAAATAAGTTTAACCCAATCTTTGGCGTAAATGGACGTCATCTGGCAATCATCAATCATTATATCATCAGTTGTTTCACGATATTTTTAAAAATAAGCAGTCTTATATAATACTTATCTAACATGTGGTCTTAATGTGAAGAATATTTCAAATCAATTCTATTAATATCTTTAAAGTCTCATAACGCAGTGGTTTATCGCTTGCCTTGTGACACGGAGGTCCCGGGTTTGATTCCCGGGTCATAGGTGCAGTGTTTGGATGGTAGTAAGGTTATTTGAACCCGCCTAACTAGCTACCACCATCAACGTCAATTTGTCGCCATAACAACATTGCTTTGCTTCGGTAGTCGTACATACGGCGAACGCGCTTCACCATTTACGGCAGTGTTTTCCAACCTATTTGGTTCAATGTCCTCCTTTTGAGTAAACATTTTTTCTAAGTCCCCCTCAACCCATGCAATTTTTAACGTATGCCCTCAAAAACAAAGAAATGCTATGAATTATATTAGCTAATTTATTTAAAATGTCGCTTATCCCCCAAACTTTAAATGATACAATTGGGCAATTCTTATTCCTTGTGGGGCCTACACTCAACCTTGGGAAACATTGATCTACGGCCTAGTTGTCACTTAAGATTATTCTCAATTCAAGTCCAGTGAGGAATAATAGATTAAAAACTCTAATACACGTGATGCTACCAAAAACAATACCTTCCCGAAGTTATTTATTATTATTACTTGTTGTAAGTCAGGCCAATGGTTTTATCTCCGGTAATAAAGCCATTACTGCAATTTTCTTTTTAGATCAGTAGGCCACAGAATAAAGATCACTTACTTTTCTTACTTTTATCCCAGTCTTAGGTATAATCATTTTACATTATTGTTTATTATTTTAATATGTGTTATTATATTACTGTTCCGATGTTTTATCGTTATTACAAAAATTACTAACAATCTAAATAAAAAACTGGTTAAAACTCGAAGCCATTCTCACTTTTCATATTTTGTCTATATCAAATATAATACAGATGAAGCCAACATTATTTACTACTTCGGGTGGTTACACATACTCATAATATTTATGTCCAAAATGTTATTACTTAACATGATTTTAATGCCTAATCTATATTCAGGCAGGGTGATATTACCAATATCTACGTTGAACTCGTAAGATTAGTTAAGATGTAATATAATCTAGGTATTTACATAACATAATAACAATATCGACTGATTTACATTTGTATAGATTTTGATTTAATCAACCTCAATATTCAAAGCAGCAATAGTTTAGCTCATCCCATCATGTAGTATATAAAATTTAAGAAGAGCTGCAGTAGAAAATACAAATTTTACTACTTCGCTCGAATATTGATTTCTTTTCACAGTTGTGAGGTAAGCATTAGAAACTGATTTTTTATTTATTTTTGGACTTCAAACTTTCTAGGACACAAAAGTTACACTAGGATCTAAAAGAGTTCATCCGCTTCGAGGTCTCGTCTTTTACGGGCGAGACCGGCCGGCGTAGCGCCTAGAAGGCAGTCTTCCCCCGATGGGCGCTGACCCGCCTGGACGAGGACGCGGCCGCTGAGGCCGCGTTCATCCAGGCGTGGTTCTC